>JAPTMU010000113.1:603147-605536 GCA_028583405.1 Pogonophryne albipinna
GTACTTCAAAGAGATTCAGGCTTTGTAGATTGTAGCCAACTTTCCGTGAAACATAATAAAGAGGCCTCAAGAAATTCATGACAGTACCTTGTGTATGTCCTTAGTGTGTCCACGTTGTTGCTCAATGAGAATGTGAGAATGATGGATGGAAGTGGTGGCCGGCTGAATCTCCGCCGTAGGCGATTCTGAACGCCTCCTCTCCTTCCTCATCTCTTTTTCCTGGTGTTTCTAAGCGGCTCCCAAGGGATTTCATCCAATATTGAAGAGCACAGGTGGCTTGGTGTATTCGTAGGAAGCCTAACGCATTGTAGCTCTAGCATAGCCTCGCGGCTGTAGCAGCGTAGAGACCGGGGCTCCTCGCCATACCTGTTCGTGCTGTCACTCAGGTGTGTCTTGGAAAGTTGAATGGCCAGACATGGTCTGCAGAAGACAAATGTAATCCACAGGATCAAAAGCATGGTCTCTCAAAATGACGTTTCATACAGACACAACAAAGTTTAGACAATAATTAGACCAAAAAAACTAAAACAAGACGAACGGAGCATACTGAGACTCGCAGTGACAGGATGCCGTCTCCCTCTGTCTCCAGTACACCAGGGGTGGGAGTAAGTCATACATGTGCAAGTCTCAAGTTACTGGGGTGAGAGTCAAGCAAGTTAAGTCCTACGAAATCCTGATGAATAACCCCAGTTTCTGCATTTAAATCAGTTAAAAGACAGTGGTTATGAAAACTAGAGTTTTATTTTCAAAATTAACAACAATGGAGAGTGGGGCTCCGAAATCATAAAACGGGTAATAATTGGGCAGTTCAGTGTGTGTGTGTATAGAGGTGCGCGTGGTTAAAACGTAGCAGCCTGCGGTCGCTGGTTAGCTGTTCTAATGAAGGTAAACACAGTGAAGGCACAGCTCTTTGCAGCTGGTGCTGCTCTTCTGAGATTCTGCTGAGTTACACGTTACTGCCTCCTGGTGCTGCAGAGATTTCATGAAGTGAAGGAGGTTTTCCTTCTATAAAACAGCTGTGGGCAGCAGATACTGAGTCACAGACATGAATACATAGGTCAAGGCAGACTGGTTCACAGACTCTAATGTTTTGCCAATCCGGTGCTTGAACAAATAACTCTACACCCCTGGCTGAAATGTCCCTAAAATGAAGTCCGTGTTTGAAATGTATCTCAAATAATGTATGTATTTCCCCACATAAACATAACAGTCTGCAATGAAACGGCTGTCTCCTGTGCGCTCCACTTCCTAATTTCTCCTGCGAACGAGATATTTTCTCTTCTTTTTTTTTTTCATTGCCCTCTAGGGGCTTGGTACAATGCAAATATTTTTATTTTAAAAAGTAAAGTCCTTTCGAGTCATCTGTCTCACGTCTAAGTCAAGTCTCAAGTCATGAATACGAAGTCAAGTCGAGTCTTTTATCAATGTTAGTCAAGCAAGTCTCAAGTCAAAAAATATGCGAGTCAAGTCATGTGAGTCAAGTCATGTGACTCGAGTCCCCCACCTCTGATACTTTGGTTAGAATATTGCTGTATTACTGTATCAAATATAATACAAATATAATAAACACAAACAGTTGACAAGTAGTATTTTGTTAACTCAAGGTTTATATTAAGTGAGTTTTTATTGTGTTAACTTGTGTATTTATGCTTTTTAGATTGACTTTCTCTCTTTCTCTGTCGTCTGTTCTAGAAACCGAAAGGAAGAGAGAGACGTCACAGCTGTCAGCAATGTGACAAATCCTTTACAGCATCTGGACATTTAAAGACCCACCTGCGTAGTCACACAGGAGAAAAACCGTATAGCTGTGAAGAGTGTGGGAAAACGTTCACTCAATCAGGTGCTCTCAAAAGACATCAACGTATTCATACTGGAGAAAAACCTTACAGCTGTGAAGAGTGTGGGACAACTTTCACTACATCAGGTGCTCTCAAATCACATCAACGTATTCATACTGGAGAAAAACCTTACAGCTGTGAAGAGTGTGGGACAACTTTCACTACATCAAGTCATCTCAAAACACATCACCGTATTCATGCTGGAGAAAAACCTTACAGCTGTGATGAGTGTGGGACATCTTTCACTACATCAGGTGCTCTCAAAACACATCAACGTATTCATGCTGGAGAAAAACCTTACAGCTGTGATGAGTGTGGGACAACTTTCACTAGATCAGATGCTCTCAAATCACATAAACGTATTCATACTGGAGAAAAACCTTACAGCTGTGAAGAGTGTGGGACAACTTTCACTACATCAAGTAATCTCAAAACACATCACCGTATTCATACTGGAGAAAAACCTTACAGCTGTGAAGAGTGTGGGACAACTTTCACTACATCAGGTGCTCTCAAATCACATCAACGTATTCATACTGGAGAAAAACCTT
>JAPTMU010000114.1:0-5000 GCA_028583405.1 Pogonophryne albipinna
CTGTCTGATGGGAACGTCTGTGTGTGTGTGTGTGTGTGTGTGTGTGTGTGTGTGTGTGTGTGTGTGTGTGTGTGTGTGTGTGTGTGTGTGTGTGTGTGTGTGTGTGTGTGTGTGTGTGTGTGTGTGTGTGTGTGTGTGTGTGTGTGTGTGTGTGTGTGTGTGTGTGTGTGTGTGTGTGTGTGTGTGTGTGTGTGTGTGTGTGTGTGTGTGTGTGTGTGTGTGTGTGTGTGTGTGTGTGTGTGTGTGTGTGTGTGTGTGTGTGTGTGTGTGTGTGTGTGTGTGTGTGTGTGTGTGTGTGGCGTCCATCAGGTTAATTATTTATATGAAAAACAATCAAATTAATATAAAAAATACATTAAAATATGTTATACTACGATATATATATAACATTTACATTACAATATATTATTATTTCAAAGCCTGTGTTTCAGAATTTCACTTTTTAAGAAATAACATGTAAACGTGAACTCTTCAGAGGATCCGACCTCAGATGAGTTTCTGGCTGCAGCATCAGAACAATGTCTCAGTGTGTGTTTGTGTGTGTGAGTTTCTGTGTGTGGGTTTCTGTGTGAGTGTGTGTGTGAGAGTCTGTGTGTGTGTGTGTGTGTGTGTCTCCTCTGCAGCCAGTATGTGCCAGTGTGTGACGAAGCGGCATGCTCCCCCGTCATACATCCCACAATGCATTGCTCTTTGTCCTGTGTGTGTGTTGGTGTTCGAATGGATGGAAGCTCTGTTATTATTACTGTAAATATTTCAAAGCTAGCGTGAGTAATCTTGAGTATATGTTTGAGCTTAGTTCGGGGTACATTCAGGAGGGCGAGGGCATATCATAATGAACATAATCTTAGTTAAATGGCTCCAACAGAGAAGTGTCACAGCTGGGAAAGACCGTAGCAATAGCTGTCCTATAAGACAAATCTAAATATACAGTTTTGTTTTTCAATCTTTTTTTAGGATCTTTTCCGTTTCCCAGGAATCTCAACGGAAAATAATTATTAATTAATAACGCCATAAATGATTGCATACATTTACAGTTTCTTATTGTCTCCCGTGTGAAGGCTGTCAAACAATCCATTTCTCACTTATTCTAAGAATGTACTTAACCCACTAAAAGGAGTTCTTCTCAAATAATTGACACTGTAATGTAATATATTAAAGGTCCCCTATCATCCTCCTCTTCATCAACATATCACAGGTCTCAGATATATCCAGAGCCTGTCTCTGATTGGCTGAAACACCAGATCATTGCAGCATTACCCATAATCCCCTCTGTTTCAGCCCTGTTTCCAAAGTGCTGATTCTCTGTCTGTTACTTTAGATGAAAATAAGGAGCCCCTCCCCACGCCCCTCTGAGAGACATTTGGTTACAAAGAACTCAATGGTGCTCTAGGAGGAGATTCAGGTGATAAGGGAGGGGGGGGGGGGGGGGGTACCTTGGTTGCTGATTGGCTAACGGTTACACAAGACAACACATCGTTATGACATCATCAAGTGGCCAAAATCTGATCAGCTCATTTTCAGACAGGTTTTTATAGAAATGGATCAAAAAGAGAGAGAATCTTTGTTCCTGAAACTTTCAGAGTCTCTTTCCACAGAGGGGACACATGTTGATGTAGAAGAGACATGAAGAAGAGGGGACACATGTTGATGTAGAAGAGACATGAAGAAGAGGGGACACATGTTGATGTAGAAGAGACATGAGGAAGAGGGGACACATGTTGATGTAGAAGAGACATGAAGAAGAGGGGACACATGTTGATGTAGAAGAGACATGAAGAAGAGGGGACACATGTTGATGTAGAAGAGACATGAAGAAGAGGGGACACATGTTGATGTAGAAGAGACATGAAGAAGAGGGGACACATGTTGATGTAGAAGAGACATGAAGAAGAGGGGACACATGTTGATGTAGAAGAGACATGAAGAAGAGGGGACACATGTTGATGTAGAAGAGACATGAGGAAGAGGGGACACATGTTGATGTAGAAGAGACATGAAGAAGAGGGGACACATGTTGATGTAGAAGAGACATGAGGAAGAGGGGACACATGTTGATGTAGAAGAGACATGAAGAAGAGGGGACACATGTTGATGTAGAAGAGACATGAAGAAGAGGGGACACATGTTGATGTAGAAGAGACATGAAGAAGAGGGGACACATGTTGATGTAGAAGAGACATGAAGAAGAGGGGACACATGTTGATGTAGAAGAGACATGAAGAAGAGGGGACACATGTTGATGTAGAAGAGACATGAAGAAGAGGGGACACATGTTGATGTAGAAGAGACATGAGGAAGAGGGGACACATGTTGATGTAGAAGAGACATGAAGAAGAGGGGACACATGTTGATGTAGAAGAGACATGGAGAAGAGGGGACACATGTTGATGTAGAAGAGACATGGAGAAGAGGGGACACATGTTGATGTAGAAGAGACATGGAGAAGAGGGGACACATGTTGATGTAGAAGAGACATGAAGAAGAGGGGACACATGTTGATGTAGAAGAGACATGGAGAAGAGGGGACACATGTTGATGTAGAAGAGACATGGAGAAGAGGGGACACATGTTGATGTAGAAGAGACATGGAGAAGAGGGGACACATGTTGATGTAGAAGAGACATGAAGAAGAGGGGACACATGTTGATGTAGAAGAGACATGAAGAAGAGGGGACGCATGTTGATGAAGAAGAGACATGAAGAAGAGGGGACGCATGTTGATGTAGAAGAGACATGAAGAAGAGGGGACACATGTTGATGTAGAAGAGACATGAAGAAGAGGGGACACATGTTGATGTAGAAGAGACATGAAGAAGAGGGGACACATGTTGATGTAGAAGAGACATGAAGAAGAGGGGACACATGTTGATGTAGAAGAGACATGAAGAAGAGGGGACACATGTTGATGTAGAAGAGACATGAAGAAGAGGGGACACATGTTGATGTAGAAGAGACATGAAGAAGAGGGGACGCATGTTGATGTAGAAGAGACATGGAGAAGAGGGGACACATGTTGATGTAGAAGAGACATGGAGAAGAGGGGACACATGTTGATGTAGAAGAGACATGAAGAAGAGGGGACACATGTTGATGTAGAAGAGACATGAAGAAGAGGGGACACATGTTGATGTAGAAGAGACATGAAGAAGAGGGGACACATGTTGATGTAGAAGAGACATGAAGAAGAGGGGACACATGTTGATGTAGAAGAGACATGGAGAAGAGGGGACACATGTTGATGTAGAAGAGACATGAAGAAGAGGGGACACATGTTGATGTAGAAGAGACATGAAGAAGAGGGGACACATGTTGATGTAGAAGAGACATGAAGAAGAGGGGACACATGTTGATGTAGAAGAGACATGAAGAAGAGGGGACACATGTTGATGTAGAGGAGACATGAAGAAGAGGGGACACATGTTGATGTAGGAGAGACATGAAGAAGAGGGGACACATGTTGATGTAGGAGAGACATGAAGAAGAGGGGACACATGTTGATGTAGAAGAGACATGAAGAAGAGGGGACACATGTTGATGTAGAAGAGACATGAAGAAGAGGGGACACATGTTGATGTAGAAGAGACATGAAGAAGAGGGGACACATGTTGATGTAGGAGAGACATGAAGAAGAGGGGACACATGTTGATGTAGAAGAGACATGAAGAAGAGGGGACACATGTTGATGTAGAAGAGACATGAAGAAGAGGGGACACATGTTGATGTAGAAGAGACATGGAGAAGAGACATGAGGAAGAGGGGACACATGTTGATGTAGAAGAGACATGAAGAAGAGGGGACACATGTTGATGTAGAAGAGACATGAAGAAGAGGGGACACATGTTGATGTAGAAGAGACATGAAGAAGAGGGGACACATGTTGATGTAGAAGAGACATGAAGAAGAGGGGACACATGTTGATGTAGAAGAGACATGAAGAAGAGGGGACACATGTTGATGTAGAAGAGACATGAAGAAGAGGGGACACATGTTGATGTAGAGGAGACATGAAGAAGAGGGGACACATGTTGATGTAGGAGAGACATGAAGAAGAGGGGACACATGTTGATGTAGAAGAGACATGAAGAAGAGGAACTCCTTCTTGCAGTTTTTAATCCGGCTACTCGAGCAGAGAAACTGAAGTTCCAGCGTTTAAATAGGAAACCTCTCTGTTTGGAGGAACTGACGTGAAACTGTTCTTATTTAACTTGCTTTTATTCATTTTCTACGTTGAAGAGAACAAATTAAATTATTCACAATTTAAATAAATAATAACAAAATAAAACAAACAATTATAATTAATACAATAATGTAAAATAAATAAAATATACATGTCATAATACAGTTATATATTTAATAGATTTTATATTTTTACAAATAAATCTGTCCAGGAGATCCTAAGTCTTCCTCTTCCTCTTCCTCCTCCTCCTCCTCTTCCTCCTCCTCTTCCTCCTCCTCTTCCTCTTCCTCGGGGAGATAATGAATCTCCTCGGTTCTGCTGCGTCTCTTTTGAATAAAGCACATTAAATCCTGCAGAACTACAACTCCCAGAATCCTCTCCTTCTAGAGTCAGAGGTCACATGGGTCCACATAAAGCCCCTGTTATAGTTCAGCTGGTCCGTTGTATCTGCAGCGATGATGATGATGATGATGATGGTTTAAACTACTTGGTGATATTATCTCACTTTCAGGGCTAATGATTCGTTATCCTGACCTCCATGTCTTTGTCTCCCTGCAGGCCTTCGTGTCTGCTATCAGCCAGGTGTATCCTGCGGAGGACGACGTCAACAAGCATGTGGAGGACAACTGTACGGTGGTTTTCTTAACTCCCTGAAAACCACAAATAACTAGATTTAAAAAAACATGTTTACACGAGATTCACACACACACACACACACACACACACACACACACACACACACACACACACAGTCAAATACAGACACTCAAATACAGACACCCACACACAGTCAAATACAGACACACACACACACACACACAGT
>JAPTMU010000114.1:10000-12500 GCA_028583405.1 Pogonophryne albipinna
ATTTGACGCTCGAGTTGAAAAAGTGTAACTCTTGGGATTGTCGCATCATCCGCGTCTTTGCATTGACTTTACATGGAATCACGACACGCCCAAAAATCGCACGGCGTCCGGTGTGAACGCACTCACATTAAAATATACCAAGTTCGTGCTCAGGCTAAACATGACGGTGCATTTTTAAAACTCCTTGTTATCTACTTTTTGTTTCTCCTCTCAGATATTTAACATCCTCGTACGGGACGGGGCAGGACATCGACGAGAGGATAGTGGAAGGTACGATCCCTTCTTCTTCTTGTTAAATAAATAGTTAGATTATTTCTTCAGTATGGATTGACTAACTGACTTTCTCCCGTGGGTTTGAAATATACTTGCTATTCGTGATACAGAGTAATTTGGAGTTGTCTTTTCTTATTTTCTAATGTCATTCAATGTTTGCAGTGAGTCGTAAACACCTCAGTACCGACTCACTCAACTCTGACTATAAACATCTTAACTGTCAGGAGAGAGACCTGACTGGCACCCCGAAGGAAAATCAGTGTGTGTGTGTGTGTGTGTGTCCTCTGTTTCCCTGCAGCCAATCCGCTGCTGGAAGCTTTCGGGAACGCCAAAACGGTCCGAAACAACAACAGCAGCCGCTTCGGGAAGTTTGTGGAAATCCACTTTAATGAGAAGGTACTTTAAACTTTATTAGAAAAATAAAATAACGTCTTTATTCGTCTCCTTGAATCCCTCCAGATGAGCAGCCATGAATTAAAGATGACGCCTAATAGCTTCATACATTTCTAATACATCATAATATTAAATAAACACAATATTCCCTCTTTGATCTCAAAACAAACACGAGGTTCAGTTTCTGCAGATTCATCATCTTTAGAACCAGCTTTGAGAACACTTTGATGATCAATCATTAAAAACATCATATATATTATTCTGACATGGACCAATCTGCACAACGACTACTTTCACTGTAACAGAGTATTCCTACACTCTGGGACTTCTACTTTAACTCAAGTACACGACCTGAGTACTTCTACTTTAACTCAAGTACGAGATCTGAGTACTTCTACTTTAACTCAAGTACACGACCTGAGTACTTCTACTTTAACTCAAGTACAAGACCTGAGTACTTCTACTTTAACTCAAGTACACGACCTGAGTACTTCTACTTTAACTCAAGTACAAGACCTGAGTACTTCTACTTTAACTCAAGTACAAGATCTGAGTACTTCTACTTTTACTCAAGTACAAGATCTGAGTACTTCTACTTTTACCAAAGTACCAGAGTTCTCGCTCTGCTGGTTTTAGATGGTACTAAGTGTGTTGATGGTATTCTGTTGTACTAAGTGTGTGTTGATGGTACTAAGTGTGTGTTGGTGGTACTAAGTGTGTGTTGGTGGTACTAAGTGTGTGTTGGTGGTATTCTGTGGTACTAAGTGTGTGTTGATGGTACTAAGTGTGTGTTGGTGGTACTAAGTGTGTGTTGGTGGTATTCTGTGGTACTAAGTGTGTGTTGATGGTACTAAGTGTGTGTTGGTGGTACTAAGTGTGTGTTGGTGGTATTCTGTGGTACTAAGTGTGTTTCTGCCCCAGAACACGGTGGTGGGGGGCTTCGTGTCTCACTACCTGCTGGAGAAGTCGAGGATCTGCAGGCAGGGTCCGGAGGAGAGGAACTATCACATCTTCTACCGCCTCTGTGCCGGAGCCTCGGAGGAGATCAGAGAGAAATACCACCTGAGCTCACCTGACACATTCAGGGTACAAATACTACACTACACTACACACTATACTACAGTACACACAATACTACACTACAGTACACAATACTACACTACAGTACATACTATACTACACTGCAGTACACACAATACTACACTACAGTACACACTATACTACACTGCAGTACACACTATACTCCACTGCAGTACACACAATACTACACTGAAGTACACACAATACTACAGTACACTACATTCCAGTACAGTAAAGTACATTACACTAAAGTACACTATATATATATATATAATTCTCTTGAGATGTAAAACCTTTGGGATGTTTTTATCTTCAGACGTTGTTTCTGTGTTTCCTCCCCGAGTTGATGGAGAGCAGATCTGCTCTGAAAGAGAGGAGAACACACACACACACACACACACACACACACACACACTCACACTCACACTCACTCACACTCACACACTCTCTCACACACTCTCTCTCTCACACACACTCTCACACACACTCGCTCTCACTCTCTCTCTCTCTCTGACTCACTGTTTGACTCTCTTTATCTCCCTATCTCTCTCTCCCTCTCTCGCTCTCTCACTGTTTGACTCTCTCTCCCTCTCTCTCTCTCTCGCCCTCTCTCGCCCTCTCTCTCTCTCTCACTGTTTGACTCTCTTTATCTCCCTCTCTCTCTCTCTGACTCACTGTTTGACTCTCTTTATCTCCCTCTCTCTCTCTCTCTCGCTCGCTCTCTCGGTCTCGCTCTCTCTCTCTCTCTGACTCA
>JAPTMU010000114.1:17500-80000 GCA_028583405.1 Pogonophryne albipinna
AGTATGTAGTGTCTCTACTTTAAAGAGTCCTCTCCTGCTGATGTTCAGGTGTATATCAGTATGTAGTCTCTCTACTTTAAAGAGTCCTCTCCTGCTGATGTTCAGGTGTATATCAGTATGTAGTGTCTCTACTTTAAAGAGTCCTCTCCTGCTGAGGTTCAGGTGTATATCAGTACGTAGTGTCTCTACTTTAAAGAGTCCTCTCCTGCTGATGTTCAGGTGTATATCAGTATGTAGTGTCTCTACTTTAAAGAGTCCTCTCCTGCTGAGGTTCAGGTGTATATCAGTACGTAGTGTCTCTACTTTAAAGAGTCCTCTCCTGCTGGTGTTCAGGTGTATATCAGTATGTAGTGTCTCTACTTTAAAGAGTCCTCTCCTGCTGATGTTCAGGTGTATATCAGTATGTAGTGTCTCTACTTTAAAGAGTCCTCTCCTGCTGATGTTCAGGTGTATATCAGTATGTAGTGTCTCTACTTTAAAGAGTCCTCTCCTGCTGATGTTCAGGTGTATATCAGTATGTAGTGTCTCTACTTTAAAGAGTCCTCTCCTGCAGAAACATATCCTCCATATTCTCTGTCAATATCCTCAAAAACATCCCTCAAGTGTTTTGAAAACGGTTTTCCGTGTAGTCTTTCTCAGATCTAGCTCCCAGCTGTTCCCTGGGCTCTGACTCAGAAACGCTGGATCAGAAATCTAAAAATATGTTTTTAATTGAATCGTTAACGATAAAGTTTAAGGAGAGATTTCCCTCTGATGGACGAGGAGATTGAAAAGGGATTCTGGGATCGGTTTAGTGTCGTCTCCACAGAACGGTTATTTCTGAGAGCAGTGATGGGAGCGGAGATTAAGAAAATATATTCTCTTACTTTATATTTTAGAAATTGAGTTTTTTTTTTTAAACTGGTGTAGGGATACATTTTTCTTTATACTAATATTGGGCTATAAAGGAACTACAGCACGGTCACATGACTTCACATCACCAACGCTAAGCTAAAGGTGGCTAATGTTGTGCTATAAAGGAACTACAGCACGGTCACATTACTTCACATCACCACCGCTAAGCTAAAGGTGGCTAATGTTGTGCTATAAAGGAACTACAGCATGGTCACATGACTTCATGTCACCACCGCTAAGCTAAAGGCGGCTAATGTTGGGCTATAAAGGAACTACAGCACGGTCACATGACTTCACGTCTCCACCGCTAAGCTAAAGGAGGCTAATGTTGTGCTATAAAGGAACTACAGCACGGTCACATTACTTCACATCACCACCGCTAAGCTAAAGGTGGCTAACGTTGGGCTATAAAGGAACTACAGCACGGTCACATGACTTCACGTCACCACCGCTAAGCTAAAGGAGGCTAATGTTGTGCTATAAAGGAACTACAGCACGGTCACATTACTTCACGTCACCACCGCTAAGCTAAAGGCGGCTAATGTTGGGCTATAAAGGAACTACAGCACGGTCACATGACTTCATGTCACCACCGCTAAGCTAAAGGCGGCTAATGTTGGGCTATAAAGGAACTACAGCACGGTCACATGACTTCACGTCTCCACCGCTAAGCTAAAGGAGGCTAATGTTGTGCTATAAAGGAACTACAGCACGGTCACATTACTTCACATCACCACCGCTAAGCTAAAGGTGGCTAACGTTGGGCTATAAAGGAACTACAGCACGGTCACATGACTTCACGTCACCACCGCTAAGCTAAAGGAGGCTAATGTTGTGCTATAAAGGAACTACAGCACGGTCACATTACTTCACGTCACCACCGCTAAGCTAAAGGTGTCTAACGTTGGGCTATAAAGGAACTACAGCACGGTCACATGACTTCACGTCACCACCGCTAAGCTAAAGGTGGGCTATAAAGGAACTACAGCACGGTCACATGACTTCACATCACCACCGCTAAGCTAAAGGTGGCTAACGTTGGGCTATAAAGGAATTACAGCACGGTCACATGACTTCACGTCACCAACGCTAAGCTAAAGGTCGCTAATGTTGGGCTATAAAGGAACTACAGCACGGTCACATGACTTCACGTCACCACCGCTAAGCTAAAGGAGGCTAATGTTGGGCTATAAAGGAACTACAGCACGGTCACATGACTTCACGTCACCAACGCTAAGCTAAAGGAGGCTAATGTTGGGCTATAAAGGAACTACAGCACGGTCACATTACTTCACATCACCACCGCTAAGCTAAAGGTGGCTAATGTTGTGCTATAAAGGAACTACAGCACGGTCACATGACTTCATGTCACCACCGCTAAGCTAAAGGCGGCTAATGTTGGGCTATAAAGGAACTACAGCACGGTCACATGACTTCACGTCTCCACCGCTAAGCTAAAGGAGGCTAATGTTGTGCTATAAAGGAACTACAGCACGGTCACATTACTTCACATCACCACCGCTAAGCTAAAGGTGGCTAACGTTGGGCTATAAAGGAACTACAGCACGGTCACATGACTTCACGTCACCACCGCTAAGCTAAAGGAGGCTAATGTTGTGCTATAAAGGAACTACAGCACGGTCACATTACTTCACGTCACCACCGCTAAGCTAAAGGTGTCTAACGTTGGGCTATAAAGGAACTACAGCACGGTCACATGACTTCACGTCACCACCGCTAAGCTAAAGGTGGGCTATAAAGGAACTACAGCACGGTCACATGACTTCACATCACCACCGCTAAGCTAAAGGTGGCTAACGTTGGGCTATAAAGGAATTACAGCACGGTCACATGACTTCACGTCACCAACGCTAAGCTAAAGGTCGCTAATGTTGGGCTATAAAGGAACTACAGCACGGTCACATGACTTCACGTCACCACCGCTAAGCTAAAGGAGGCTAATGTTGGGCTATAAAGGAACTACAGCACGGTCACATGACTTCACGTCACCAACGCTAAGCTAAAGGAGGCTAATGTTGGGCTATAAAGGAACTACAGCACGGTCACATGCATGAAGTCATGTAAATTGAAATGAAATAAAGCATATGTGTGTTTACCTGAGTGTTTACCTGTGTCCTCTCGTCTCCAGCATGTGAAGGCGGGGCCTCTGAAGGATCCCCTGCTGGACGATCAGGGCGACTTCAACAGGATGTCGGGCGCGATGAAGAAGATCGGGCTGGACGACTCTGAGAAGCTGGATCTGTTCCGCGTGGTGGCCGGAGTCCTTCACCTGGGGAACGTCGACTTCGAGGAGACGGGGAGCACCTCAGGTAAAGAGGGACACACCTGAGAAATATCACATGAGAAATAAGAACTGAGAAATGAGTTCTGATAAATGACACCAAAAAAAAACAACACCTGAGAAACTATATTCATTACTTATTTTTACAAATGATTTCTTCAACCTGAAACTAACAATAAAATCACGTAAATAATCACATATTTAAAATGCATTCCTTCCATTTCCGTGAGACATAAAAATTACATTTATGGCCAAGCACGTAATCTAAAACAGTCTGTTTTTATGAACCGGAGCAATTTACTCAACAACAACAACAAAGATGTCACGTATTATTAAGCTATCAAACTAAATGACTAACAAAATGCAAACTGCGCATTCTGACGGGAACTCAGGTCCTCGAAGGCATCGTTAGAGGATATTAAAGAGTCTGTCGGGGGGTGGTGAATTCTGCTGAGTCGTGTTTTAACGGGAAGCTCATAGTTAGCTCATTATTAACAGCAGTCGTTATCTGCAGCGTGTTGTAACAGATTCAAAGGTTTTCTCATCATATGCTCAATTCTTCTGACCTGAGCTCCTCCAACAACGCAGCATGATAACCAAGACCAGCGCCACAGTACTCATGCTATCTCTTTCTAGAAAACGTCTTCTTCTTTTCAGTTTACTGAGTCTCTGTGATGCTTTCCTTTAATCAGAATTAAAGTGAATCTCGTCCGCCCCGACACACGGCGGCGTGCGTTGCGTAGCTTTTCTCGCGGTGCTCGCTGCAAAAGTAGAGCAATGTTTTACTTTTGACGCCTCGACGGAGGCGCTAGCCAATCAAACCGCGTGTATGCTGGGAGAGCCAGACAGTTCATTTCCTCATATGCCAAAAAATGGAGGAGAAAATAATCGTAGCGGTCGGGAATCACCCGGTGCTTTATGATCAAACCGGAGGAGCCAGGCATGGAGGGAGGAGGCAGAGACAGTGGGTGAAACTGGTAGGTTTTCGCCTGTTTGGGGAGTTTATATCCAGTGTACTTCGTTTGAATGGACAGCTAGCAGACAGACAGTATTTACCCAGCATGGAATGTTGCGTAAAATAGCACCATAGATATTAATGTCATAAATGTTCATCATATAAAGTGTGACATGTAAAACCTTTTATGCAATTGACAGGAGAGATTCATTTGATTGGTTGTTGGTCGCGTTGCTCGCGTAAACTCCCCAAGCTCAAGACACGCCCACCGCCAAGCGGCAACGCACGCCGCCGTGTGTAGGGGCCGTTAATGTCATTAAATAAGCTTTAGAAAAGTATTTGTTCCTCAAGGCGACGTTTTAAGGCAAATTGTTCCGTGGTTATTCAGTCGAAGTCTGGATGTCTTTACATTTCACCGACTCTGAATATTAAAGATATTGTTTTGTAACTCAGAAAAGCCGAAGCATTGTGTTTAATAGAGTAATCTTCAATTTAAAATATATAGAAAGCACACAAAATGAATAAATACAAAAGAAAATGCTATAATTAACTACGTTTGCAAACCTTTTTAAAAGTGGTCCAGAATTATTGTTATTTTTGAAGATTTAACACTGATTTTTAATAAAGGGAGACATGTTGAGACTTTAATACTTTAGTGCGGACATTGTATGGAAAGTTAAGAATATTTTTGAATACTATGGGGTTTACTTACTTTTCTAAATCCTTGCCTCTTGCTCACATCACTGAAGTGTCCTACTATCTGACGGTTCTCACAACGAGTTTAAACATTTACCTGCTGTGTTATTTGAGACCAGGTGCATGCTGGGTAGGAGAGTCTTTGATGGCCGGCAGAGTTTCTGTGATTGATCGCTGAGTATCAGAAAGCATTGATCTCTCTGACTGAAGCCTGAAGACGCTGCCCTCTGAAGGATCTCTGTGATATCCCCTCTCTCTCTCTCTCTCTCTCTCTCTCTCTCTCTCTCTCTCTCTTAAAGGAAAGACTTCCACTATAATAATTCTATAGATCTCTACAAGTGTTTCTCCTCCTCCTCCTCCTCCTCCTCCTCCTCCTCCTCCTCCTCCTCACGTCACGCCTCGTTCTCCCCCGCGCCTCAACAGAAACCCTGCAGGGCGTCTCGCTTTGAACTCCAGCGACTGGTTGTCACAGTGGGGGGGATCACATGAAGCGTGTTTTACAGCCAGTGGGGGAAATCCTCCAGAGTTTGAGGTTCTTTCAGTTTGGATCCGGGTTTCTGGAGCGTGTGATTTTGCTCTTAAAGAGTATTAGTTTGTTTTTTGACAGAAGAGCTATTTTAAGAAATACTGTCTTGTTTTTGCTATTATTTCTCTGCATGGACACATTTTTTTGTATGCAGTTATTTAATTATGATTACAGGAATTATTTCTTATAATAAAACATAATTTTTTGATAATTCCTTTTTTTTATCAAAAGATTTTTTTTTTAAGTTCATTTTTTCAATTATTATTCTAAAATGTATAAATACTTTTTGTGTGTCTTTCGTTATTTCTCTACGTGCACATTTCTATGGAATTATGCAATTATAAACACAGGAATTATTCTAATAGGACGTCCATTAATGTCCATTGCGTATATAACCTTGCATATTTAAATCAGTTTCTTTGCAAAAGCATGAGAGAAATAGCAACGAGTGGGATTCGAACTCATGGACATTTAAATATGTAAAAGTGTTTATTAGAAACATGAAAGTGTTATTATGGGGTTATTATATAGTTTTGCCTGAACGCTGAACGCTGTGTTGATTAGCTGTTAAACTTACATTGAGTGAGTCATTTAAACTAAAGACACCATTATTTTTTATGGCTGCACCATAACAGAAAATGGTCTTATTGAGCATCTGCTGAAGCTCCAGGTCTCACTAAAGTTGAACTGCTGAGCTCAGAGCCTTTAAATGCAGCTTCTCTGCACAGCATGTGTTCGTAGTGATCGACTCTCTGACGGCACTAATTAAGAGGATTTATCTCTGCAGGCTTTCTGTGCATTGCTTAGAGCGCTGCAGGGACGAGTCCTAAAACCAGGAGGTGAGTCAGCATGTCTCCACTTCCTGTTCCCTGGTCTCAGAGCCAATGGGATCTCTCCACATGATTTTGGAAAGTAGCTGAACTAAGGTCTGTGGTTGAGACACATTGAAGAGACGGATCACGTTTTGTTCTACGACAGTAAATCATCAGCAGTGACCCCACTGTGATTTCTGAAGAGTGGACGTGTCTGAAAAACGATGGTTGTTACCAAGTGGCTGAATAGGACTACAGTCGCGGAGGCCGTTGTACGTCATTACGCCGAACACGTAAACACTCCTCTAATGGCGCATTTCCACTGCAGGGCCTCGCTCGGCTTAGTACGGTATCGTTAGGCCTTGTGAGGCCAGGCTCACTTTATGCTGCGTTTCCATTACAGTTTAGGAACTGGGGCAGTAACTATAGTAACGCAGTGTAGGCGGAGCCGTGACGTCATCTTCAATGCGAAACACAAAAACAACACAGCCGTTAGCTCTTAGCCCTCAGAGCTCACAGCTCTTCATATCTGTTCAGAAACTAGACAGAAGTTAAACAAGTACAAACCACAGACTGTCTGTCTCATGGAGAATACAGTCGCTGGTTTATTTATGTCTACACACATGCATTTCCAAACATTTGGACTACCTATGTTGCAAATGTTTTATCTTTTCAATTTACACACGGCATCTATTGCACGTCTGTCCGTCCTGGGAGAGGGATCCCTCCTCTGTTGCTCTCCCTGAGGTTTCTCCCATTTTTCCCTTTAAAACTGTGGGTTTTCTTCGGAAGATTTTCCTTGTACGATGTGAGGGTCTGAGGACAGAGGGTCTAAGGACAGAGGGTCTAAGGACAGAGGGTCTGAGGACAGAGGGTGTCGTATTGTCATACTGATATTTTGTACAAACTGTGAAGTCCACTGAGACAAATGTAACATTTGTGATATTGGGCTATATAAATAAACATTGATTGATTGATTGATGTCTGTAGGCCGTTGTTGTGAGTGTGGACGGTCGGAGCATATATAACGTTAGCTTAGCCAAGCTCCATTTAGAAAGCACGCATTTTAAAAGGGTTTTTCGCCTGCCGTCTGTCTGCAGACTTGTCAAAGCATTAATTCATGGTTTTTACTAACCGGTATCAGTATGTTGTTACGTCGGCATCATTTTGAAACGTGTATTACAATTAAATCACGGTCACATATGTTCATTGTGTTGTAGTTGCCAGCGATTCTCGCTCTAGTTGAGCATACTCAGCCCGGAAAGAACCTCGATTTTGGAGAGCCAGAAAAACTGTGAAAAGGTACGTTAGCCGGAACTACGCAGAGTGGAAACGCTACCAAAAACAGGTCGGGTTTGGCACGGCACCCTTAATTGGCGCTGCAGTGGAAATGTGCCATAAGTTAGTTTCTGTTCTGCTTGAAAGCAAGTCCCTGCCTCCTGCAAAGTGTTCAAACAAACGCTTCAACTCGTTCCATTTAGAGTCTGTGTGTTTGAATATGGATCTGAAGTCGGCGTGACGTTGAAGTCGTGCTGCTGGACTCGCCTGTAGTTCCTTTATAGCATCACGTTAGCATTTAGCTTTTGGACGTTAGATTTATGATTAGAACATTATAAAAGTAGACATGTGGAGATGATCCGGCTGAACAAACATTCATCAAACAGGTTCCTTTTCCACAGACATTATTTTGTACAATATTCCTAAATCCTCTGGAGAAATCCCGGAGCTTTCAGTCGAGGGAACAGCAGCTTCCTTCAGGGTGAATACGTCATCCCTGCCCCAAAATATTGGACCTTATACAAACCTCTACTCAGCAGCCTGCAGAGGACGACGGTTTCCAAAATGATCTTCCCATGAATGTGTGGACCTTTGCTCTCTCTAAGGACGCCGCTGACCGGCAGAACTCAACTGATCTGACAACAAACTGAGGAATAACGGATCTTAATTACCTGGGAATTAGTTTGTGAACTTGGAGCCTTTCCCTCTTGACTCAGTCAGACATCGATTTCATCTCAGAGGAGCCGTGGATTGTTGGCGTTGATCAGCAGTCTGTGAGCTTAGCGCTGTCCTTGTACCTTTATCTATATAAACATCTCAGATACTCCTATATGCAGTAACCGGGCAGGATGCGCTTTAAATCAGATAACCATGAAGTATAAGAGCAAATACCTGGAGATACTAGCTGTTGATGGAAAGTCTAAATGCTGTTGATGCTGAATCTATCTGTCTGTTATTGAACTGGTCGGTCAATAGAAAGTTAGGTATTTTAAGTTGGACATTTTTAAATGATGTTCTTCTTTAAATGTCTATCTTTTAAAAGAACAAGGACATTTGAAGAAATGGCAGCATTAGTTTTTAGCTTTATTATTAGCCAAAATATAATGTGCAAATATTTGTTTTTACGGCGCTCCGACATCACGTTGTTTACGTCAGGAGACACCAGAGGCCTGTGCTACGAAGCCGGTTCAACATAACCTGGATATGTTTGAGTTAGCCGGTTGGCCTAATCCAAAACATACGTGCTCTCGCTAAGCGGTCCTACGACGCGGGTTATCAAGTGGATCGCTCAAGCCAGCCGTGTCCTATCTAGTTAGGTGTTCACATGAAAGGGGTGGTATTTGGAGCATTCAACCAATCACAGACATGGAGAAGCGTACTGACAGCGCAGCGTCATACTTCCTGAATGAAAAGTCAACTATAATATTAGACATATGAAGAAGTTAAACTTTAAACATCCATGACTTAAACACTTGATCCAGGATCAAAGCCACAGAGCTGCACCTGCAAGGTGAACACAGCTGGTAACAGAACAAGTGTTTGAATGCGTACATTAACAGGTTTATGATATCACTGCCCGTCTAAGACACCATCTGACTTTCATTACATTTGACTCGAGTGTTTCGTCAACTTAATGTGTTGCTTAAAATAATCCTTCTGCATCCAGTCTGTGACTCTGTGAGTGTTGCACGGCCAGATACGGCTCAGCTGACTCAGATCAGGAGATATATGATACATTATGAAGTGATATGCCGCGGACTGTACTTAATGTTACTCTGATCCGGTTACTGATGTTGTGGCAGATATTTCAGTAAGCTTTCTTAACGCTAATGTTATAATAGTCAGATTGCTCTGAAGATGGAGGTGATATTCTATTCATGTTCACGTTCACACAGTCGGTGATTTTTGCCGGCCGTCTTTCCTGCAACGGCAGCTTTTCTGTATTTCCTTTCTCCTGTAATATGACTTGATCGCTTTAAACTCCGCACACTGAGCTCTGATTGGTCAGCAGGCGGTGCTTTCACTGAGTTGAGCTCTTAGCCTGCAACCTAACCTGCTCCGGAGCAGGTTAGCCGCACAGCATCAGTTACCATGGAGATCTAGCCCGCTAAGAAGAGAACCAGCTTCGTAGGACCGGAAACCCAGAGTTAACCCTGAAGTTAGCCGCCAAGAGAACATCCGGCTTCGTAGCAATCTCTGCCGCCTTGAAGATTATTGGACATAATAGAGTATCTGTTCTTTCACTGAACAGTTTTAAGAGTCCTCTGGGTTAGAGTCAGCCTCCCTGACCCTGCAGAGCATGTGGGTGTAAACTCTGCGTCTCCAAACACAGCGAGGATATCGCCCTCAGAAGGGCTCGTCAGTGTGTCATTCAACACGCCTCTTAATCCTTTATCAGAGAGACTCGGGTCGCCTCCTTCAACAACACTTCATACCTGAGCTCACTTCCTGTCGCCTCCTCCACTCTAACGTCTGCTGAAAGAGGAGGAAGAAACTAACCTGAAATATAACCCCAGGACACATTGACACACACACACACACACACACACACTAAAAAAGACACACACACTAAAAAAGACACACACACACACTAAAAAAAACACACACACACACACTAAAAAAACCACACACAGAAACAGTCACCAAATGAGGAACACACACACACACACACACACACTCACACACACTCACACTCACACTCACACTCACACTCACACACACACACACACACACACACCCCCTCTCCCATACACACTCACAGACAGTAAAAACACACACACCCTCCCATACACACTCACAGACAGTAAAAACACACACAATCAATCCTGTGTCATGTTAACTACAGCAGGAGGCGCCAAGGGGACGGTCGTGAGTGTGAGACACACACACACACACACACACACACACACACACACACACACACACACACACACACACACACACACACCCTCTCTCATACAGGAAACTCACAGACGTTCCAGATCATTCAGGAGACATTTTAAAACCTACCTCACTCTGACTTTGTCAAATTATGAAGTCCATCTTTCCAAGTCTTAATCATGTTACTGAGGAATCTCTCGGTCTCAAGCTTTGGTTTCAATTAAACTGATAAATAAACAACTATTTAACATTTTCTTTTTTTATGTAAATATTTTATTTTGAAAGATTTAAAATGATTTATTTTTGGACGATTAGACGGATTTATTTTTAAATATTTTAAGTGATTCACTCTAAAGATTTATTTAGAAGAAAAACACGTATTTATGTTAAATAATAACCTCGTTTACTTTCTGAGGAATTCGTTTCTTTTGCACGTCTGAATACTGCTTGTCACTGTACAGTATTCTACATGAGTTATGTGACAGTCGTATGTTTCCTGTCGTTATTTAATTAGCAACTTAGTGTGCAGTTTTATTATCATGCTGCTGTGTTGATTGTATTTGTGTAACTCAGGCACAGAAATGTCCTTCTGGATAATCTCATCTTAAAACGCTGAGTCATGTTTAGGACTCGTTTATGATCAAGTTTGTGTCCTGCATTATCTGCACTTCCTGTAGAATAACTTGGGGTGTGTCCCTGATGTTCTGTGTCCCTGCTGGTTGTCTTATCTTATCTTGACTTCCTGTAGAGTAAGTTGAGGTGTGTCCCTGATGTTCTGTGTCCCTGCTGGTTGTCTTATCTTATCTTGACTTCCTGTAGAGTAAGTTGGGGTGTGTTCCTGATGTTCTGTGTCCCTGCTGGTTGTCTTGCATAATCTTGACTTCCTGTAGAGTAAGTTGAGGTGTGTTCCTGATGTTCTCTGTCCCTGCTGGTTGTCTTGTCTTATCTTGACTTCCTGTAGAGTAAGTTGAGGTGTGTCCCTGATGTTCTGTGTCCCTGCTGGTGGTCTTGCATAATCTTGACTTCCTGTAGAGTAAGTCGAGGTGTGTCCCTGATGTTCTGTGTCCCTGCTGGTTGTCTTGCATAATCTTGACTTCCTGTAGAGTAAGTTGAGGTGTGTTCCTGATGTTCTCTGTCCCTGCTGGTTGTCTTGTCTTATCTTGACTTCCTGTAGAGTAAGTTGAGGTGTGTCCCTGATGTTCTGTGTCCCTGCTGGTGGTCTTGCATAATCTTGACTTCCTGTAGAGTAAGTTGAGGTGTGTCCCTGATGTTCTGTGTCCCTGCTGGTTGTCTTGTCTTATCTTGACTTCCTGTAGAATAACTTGGGGTGTGTCCCTGATGTTCTGTGTCCCTGCTGGTGGTCTTGCATAATCTTGACTTCCTGTAGAGTAAGTTGAGGTGTGTCCCTGATGTTCTGTGTCCCTGCTGGTTGTCTTGTCTTATCTTGACTTCCTGTAGAATAACTTGGGGTGTGTCCCTGATGTTCTGTGTCCCTGCTGGTTGTCTTGTCTTATCTTGACTTCCTGTAGAATAACTTTGGGTGTGTCCCTGATGTTCTGTGTCCCTGCTGGTTGTCTTATATTATCTTCCTGTAGAATAACTTGGGGTGTGTGGAGGAAATTCTTAAGAGAAACTGATAAATGATTTATGGACAAAGTTTGTCTTTTGTGATATTTAATAAAGTAATAAAGAAAGTCAATACAAAGTGAAATGGATCTGAAATGCAGGAACAGAGCAGCTTCACCCTCAGAGGAGAAAGAGGCTCTGCTGACAGTCTCTCTGTATATTCATGAGAGGAAACAGCTGCTCCTCCATCCCATCATTAAACCATTAAACCTCGCTTCATTAAAACCCCACCTTTTACTTCCTTTGCCTCCTGAAATGTAAACCCTTAACACATGTCTGTTAAACACATGCAAGACTAAACATACCATTTAACAGAGTAAAAGGCAATCAGAGTATAAGACTATATGTTTTAAATGATTATATGTTCATTTGATGTGACCGGATGTGTCCCTGCTGGTTGTCTTATCTTATCTTGACTTCCTGTAGAGTAAGTTGAGGTGTGTTCCTGATGTGTCCCTGCTGGTTGTCTTGTCTTATCTTAACTTCCTGTAGAGTAATTTGAGGTGTGTTCCTGATGTGCTGTGTCCCTGCTGGTTGTCTTATCTTGACTTCCTGTAGAGTAAGTTGAGGTGTGTTCCTGATGTGTCCCTGCTGGTTGTCTTGTCTTATCTTAACTTCCTGTAGAGTAATTTGAGGTGTGTCCCTGATGTTCTGTGTCCCTGCTGGTTGTCTTATCTTGACTTCCTGTAGAGTAAGTTGAGGTGTGTTCCTGATGTGTCCCTGCTGGTTGTCTTGTCTTATCTTAACTTCCTGTAGAGTAATTTGAGGTGTGTCCCTGATGTTCTGTGTCCCTGCTGGTTGTCTTATCTTGACTTCCTGTAGAGTAAGTTGAGGTGTGTTCCTGATGTGTCCCTGCTGGTTGTCTTGTCTTATCTTGACTTCCTGTAGAGTAAGTTGAGGTGTGTTCCTGATGTTCTGTGTCCCTGCTGGTTGTCTTATCTTGACTTCCTGTAGAGTAAGTTGAGGTGTGTTCCTGATGTGATGTGTCCCTGCTGGCTGTGTTTCAGGCGGCTGCACCATCAGGAACAGTCCTCTCAGTGCGTGGAACACTGTGCGGAGCTGCTGGGGCTGGAGGAGGACGACCTGAGGGTCAGCCTCACCTCCAGAGTCATGCTGACCACAGCAGGGGGCGCTAAAGGCACCGTCATCAAGTGAGACACACACACTTTTAATTTCTCTAATGTACAATGCCTTGTCTTTTTATGCTGCTGCAACGCAAACATGTCCCAAGGTGGGATCAATAAAGTACTTCTTATCTTATCTTCACACTCACACACACACACACACACACACACCCTTTCTCATACACACTCACAGACAGTAAAAACACACACACACATAATCAATCCTGAGTCATGTTAACTACAGCAGGGGCGCCAAGGGGACGGTCGTGAGGGAGAGACACTCGCACACAGAAAGAAACAGTCATCAAATGAGGAACACACACAGATGCTCTCACACACACATCCAGAGTCATGGAGGTGGCGCCTCCAACAGCAGGGGGCGCCAATGATACGGTCATCAAATGAGGAACACACACACACATACACACATACACAGAGAGACACACACACATACACAGACACAGACACACATACACACACATACACATACACACAGAGAGAGACACACACACACCCACCCATACACACACACACATACACATACACACACACACATACACATACACACAGAGAGAGACACACACACACCCACCCATACACACACACACACACACAGTAAAAAAACAATTTTCAAGTGAGTGAAAGGAATACACGGTAATCTCACAGACAGACAGGCCGACAGTCTCTCACACACGCCTCCAGAGTCATGCTAACTACAGCAGGGGGCGCCAAGAGGACATCAAGTGAGAGACACACACACACTTTCACACATCACCCACACGGTGAACTGTGCTCAAAAGCGGTATCAGTACCAATTGGCTTCAGCGATCATAACCTTGTAGCAATATGTAGGAAAGCCAAAGTCCCAAAAGCAGGACCGAAAATAGTGCTGAAGAGATCATATAAAGGGTTTTGCTGTGATTCATATGTGGAGGATGTTAAGGGAGTATGTTGGTCTAATGTTTTTAAAGAGAGTGACACAAATGTGGCACTGGATGTTTTCATGGAATTGTTGTTACCAGTGATGGATAAACCTGTTAAGAAGTTAACGTTAAAACAGTAAAGGCACCATGGATTGACGAGGAGCTAAATAAATGTATGGCTGATAGAGACAGAACAAAAAGGGCAGCAATGAATTCCGGCAGTTATAAGCAAAATAAGAAATAATGTGACAAAACTGAACAGAAAGAAGAAGAAAATGTATTATGAGATTAAGATAAATGATTTAAAGCATGATGGAAAAAAGCTCTGGGGTACCTTGAATACCATCATGGGTAGGAAAAACAACTCAACACCATCCTTTATAGAATCAGAGGGGGCATACATCACTAGACCACTAGATATTGCCAATTATTTTAATAACTATTTCATTGATAAAGTGGAGAAGGCAGGGAATGCCAAAATCTAGCTGCGAGTCGTCCTATGTTAATATTAGAGAACGTATTATGAAAAATAAAAACTGCCCCTTTGAGCTAAAGTTAGGACAGAAGAGGTGGAAACGTTATTGTTGGCAATCAATAATGATAAACCACCAGGTATTGATAACTTAGACGGTCAGCTATTAAAGAATGTAGTTCATTGCTGCACCCATCGGTCATATGTTCAACATGAGTCTGGAAGGTACATGCCCGCTAATCTGGAACGTAGCTAAAGTTATTCCACTCCCTAAAAATGCAAAGAATGCCTTCACTGGCTCTAACAGCAGACCAATAAGCCTGTCACCTGTTCTCAACAAACTACTAGAACAAAATGTATTCAATCAAATCCAATGCTATCTTTCTGTTAACAGTCTGATGAGTGAGTATCAACATGCGTAGAGAGAGGGTCACTCAACGGCCACAGCATTAACACAATGACAGATCAATGGATGAAAGAGATTGATGTGAAGAACATGGTGGGAGCAGTACTATTAGATTATAGCGCTGCCTTTGATTTGATAGACCATAGAATTTTACTTGACAAATTGGAGTGCTATGGTTTTGCCCCAAAGGCGATATCATGGCTAGAAGCTATCTATATAACAGAACTCAAAGTGTATACTTTAATGGCAGTATCTCTAGTGCTAGATGTGTTGCAAGTGGAATTCCACAAGGAAGTTCACTAGGTCCTTTACTCTTCTCAATCTTTACAAATGATTTTCCATTAGCTCTTGAAAAAGCACAAGTCTCTATGTACTCTGATGACACGACAATATATACACAGGCTCCCACAATCGGTGAGAGAACTGATATTCTGAACAAGGAACTGAAAACAGTAATGGAATGGGTGACCAGCAACAAATTAGTGCTCAACATTCAAAAAACAAAAAGTATTGTATTTGGCACAAATGACGTACTAAGGTCTAAAGCGCAGTTGAATCTGATGCTGAATAACGTAGAGGTTGAGCAGGTGGAGGAAACAAAGCTCCTGGGACTCATCCTAGTGAACAATTTATCATGGACAAAACACATAGAGTCAGTGGTGGCAAAGATGGGGAGGAATATATCTGTCATCAAGAGGTGCTCAGTGTTTTTACCACCGCAACTGACAAAACAAGTCATTGAGACTCTAGTCCTTTCACAACTGGACTACTGCTCAATGATCTGGTCAGGGGCAAACAAGAGGGACCTGGGAAGGCTGCAACTGGTTCAAAACAGAGCAGCACGGCTTGCCCTTAGGTGGACACCAAGTATGTAAACAAAATGCATGTCAGGCTCTCCTGGACATTAGTCACGGAGAGGCTGATGGTATCACTCCTTGTCTTTCTGAGAAACATAAATGAGCTGAAACATCCAACCTGTCTATAAGCAACTTACACCTAGCTCTAAAATCCATACATATAAAACGAGACATGCCACAAGAGGTTGCTATCAAATCCCTAAAGCCAAAACAGAGTCTCTGAAGAGCACAGTGCTGTATAGAGCCATGGCTGCATGGAACACACTGCCAGATCAGATTTCTAAAGAAACAACTAAAGCAAGCTTCAAAAGACGATTGAAGAGGCAGAAGCCCACAGATTGTAAATTACACGAGCAGCAGACAGGTGATGGTAAACATTCAGCAGCACACGATTCATATAGGTTTTTTAAACACATGCAGGAATACGGTACTTTCGCTAACAGACACACACACAGCCTTTTGCAGTTATGATGAGGATTGTATTTGTTTAGTTTGTTTTTACTCGAAAAGAAGCGAAGGGAGACATTTGTAAAATCACTATTATTATTCTTTCCAAGGAAATGTGGAATCAGAAAATAAGCTGGATGTGATGGTTGATATGAAAGTCACTGTTTGAAGGAAAATTGACGCCGTACACGATTTGTATCATTGTCTTGTAATGTACTGTCGAATGTCATGTTTTTATGTTATTTGTGGACCCCAGGAAGATTAGCTGTTGTTATGCACCAGCTAATGGGGACCCTAATAAACTAAACTAAACGGTAGGGGTGTAACGGTTCACAAACATTTCGGTTCGGTACGTACCTCGGTTTTTAGGTCACGGTTCGGTTCGGTACGTTTTCGGTACAGCAGAAAAAATTATCACAAAACATAACATATTTTTTTTTAATTAAACTGTGAATAATGTATTCACTCAAATAAATACAAAATATAATATAATAAACATTAAGGTGCAGCATTTCGATGAACTGAAATAATCTGTATTTGAACTTTACTGTACTAGTACTCACAAAACATAAACTATTAGTTTTGGGTTTTAATTATTATTAAACTATGAATATTCCACTCAAATAAATACAAAATATAATAAAATAAACATTAAGGTGCAGCTTTTCGATGAACTGAAATAATCTGTATTTGAACTGTACTGTACTAGTTCCTAAGCAGCCAGTTTGACATTAGGACTTGCTTGTCATTGTATTTTCATGTTGTTCTAAAGAAAGATGAACTTGTCCACATTGCTTGCTGAAAGGGCAGATCTGCTGGCACTAACAATGTCTCCTGCTGTGGAGAACACCCTCTCGCTAGGGACAGAGGTAGCAGATACAGCCAGGTAGCGCTTTGCTAACATGGCAACATAAGGATATTTGGCGTTTGTAATAGCTTTGGCTCGGTCTGAACTCTTTGCGAGTGGTGGAGGCTTAAATGCTAGTGCGAGCTGGGTTTGCACTTCAGTCTTTTGGTACCGGTGATATTCACGTTCGGGTGATGCCTTTTCAAATGAGAGTGCAAGTTTGATGTATTGCCAGCCGGGTAACCAATGTTAGTTGAACAATGCCGACAAACAGTTTTGGTTCGGTCCACCTGTCTTTGTCCGTCATCCTTGTACGTAACTGCGAAACCAAAATGTTCCCAAACCGGAGACTTCAATGATGCTGGAGGATTTTCAAGCTCAAATTTATCTGCGTTCGCCATTTCGACAGTTCCTCAAATTACGGACTACATTTGAACGCATCCCTCTGACCAGCTCGTCCAATGAAATGACTTGCTCGCTCTATGACGCGTTGAACACAATGGGAGCAAATTACTCTGAATGCTGCGACGCAGCACCTGAGATTACTTCCAAGAAGTTGTTCACGTTCTCAATTTTTTACGTTTAACGTTATATTCGTTCGGTACACTTCGGTACACACGTGTACCGAACCGAAGGGCCCGTACCGAATAATTTCGGTACGTGTACCGTTACACCCCTACTAAACGGTCATCAAGGAACACACACATATACAAACAGAGATATACACACACAGACAATAATACACTGACACATAAACACACACATCACACACAGGCACCACAACATGCCACACAGTTACACACACATTCAGAAAGGAACAGTCAAGTGAGAGCAACGACACACACACACACAACACACCTCATATCCAAGGGTTCTTGAAAAGCACAAGCAAATAAAACCCTTAAAACTGGTCAAAAATAAAC
Source organism: Pogonophryne albipinna (assembly GCA_028583405.1). NCBI lineage: Eukaryota > Metazoa > Chordata > Actinopteri > Perciformes > Artedidraconidae > Pogonophryne > Pogonophryne albipinna. Next base: position 35,469 of record JAPTMU010000114.1, read on the forward strand.
GCACATATTTTCTCTAAGATTAGTTTTGTTCTCGTCAGTGCTTTGAGCAGCGAGGGGGTTTTCCTGTTCACACACACTCTCTAACCGAAGGTGACTTTTATGGTTCGCTGCTCTTGAAAATATCGCAAACGATGCTGATGGAAAACATCCTGCTCTAATATAATTAATGATCCCTATTTAGCGAGGCGGGAATAAAAAGAGCAATTTATCTGGAAAGAAAAAAGGGGTGGATGTAAAAACACGTGAAGCTGGTTTATTTAATACTTATTTAGTTTACGGAGGATTTAAAGGGGCCCTATTCTGCTTTTCCCTCTGCTGAATACCACCTGAACATCAGCAGGAGAGGACTCTTTAATGTAGAGAACACTACATATCTGATCATACACCTGAACATCAGCAGGAGAGGACTCTTTAAAGTAGAGACACTACATAACTGATATACACCTGAACACCAGCAGGAGAGGACTCTTAAAGTAGAGACACTACATACTGATATACAAACCTGAACATCAGCAGGAGAGGACTCTTAAAGGAGAGACACTAACATACTGATATACACCTGAACATCAGCAGGAGAGGACTCTTTAAAGTAGAGACACTACATACTGATATACACCTGAACACACAGCAGGAGAGGACTCTTTAAAGTAGAGACACTACATACTGATATACACCTGAACATCAGCAGGAGAGGACTCTTTAAAGAGAACACTACATACTGATATACACCTGAACATCAGCAGGAGAGGACTCTTTAAAGTAGAGACACTACATACTGATATACACATGAACATCAGCAGGAGAGGACTCTTTAAAGTAGAGACACTACATACTGATATACACCTGAACATCAGCAGGAGAGGACTCTTTAAAGTAGAGACACTACATACTGATATACACCTGAACATCAGCAGGAGAGGACTCTTTAAAGTAGAGACACTACATACTGATATACAGCTGAACATCAGCAGGAGAGGACTCTTTAAAGTAGAGACACTACATACTGATATACACCTGAACATCAGCAGGAGAGGACTCTTTAAAGTAGAGACACTACATACTGATATACACCTGACATCAGCAGGAGAGGACTCTTTAGAGTAGAGACACTACATACTGATATACACATGAACATCAGCAGAGAGAGGACTCTTTAAAGTAGAGACACTAACATACTGATATACACCTGAACATCAGCAGGAGAGGACTCTTTAAAGTAGAGACACTACATACTGATATACACATGACATCAGCAGGAGAGGACTCTTAAAGTAGAGACACTACATACTGATATAACCCTGAACATCAGCAGGAGAGGACTCTTTAAAGTAGACACTACATACTGATATACACCTGAACATCAGCAGGAGAGGGACTCTTTAAAGTAGAGACACTACATACTGATATACAGCTGACATCAGCAGGAGAGGACTCTTTAAAGTAAGACACTACGTACTGATATACACCTGAACATCAGCAGGAGAGGAACTCTTAAAGTAAGAGACACTACATACTGGATATACACCTGAACATCAGCAGGAGAGGACTCTTTAAAGTAGAGACACTACATACTGATATACACCTGAACATCAGCAGGAGAGGACTCTTTAAAGTAGAGACACTACATACTGATATACACCTGAACATCAGCAGGAGAGGACTCTTTAAAGTAGAGACACTACATACTGATATACACCTGAACATCAGCAGGAGAGGACTCTTTAAAGTAGAGACACAACATACTGATATACACCTGAACATCAGCAGGAGAGGACTCTTTAAAAACTAATTGTGTCCTAACTGTACAGATTTGTGGTATCGGGCTATAGAAATAACATTTGATTGTTTTGATTGACACTGGAGTTAACCAAAAATGTGCTTTATTATAATTATAACATAACTCGTTATTTCTGTCAAGAGTTAGAACAGTTGGAATATATTCTACTTAATTACATCAAATAAAAACACCATTATGGCAAAACTGTGCCTGAAAATTAAGGCTATATTTTGCAATAAAGCCCTCACTGTGCTCCCTGTCAGTCGCCCTCCTCCCTGAAGGGATGAACATGTTGAAGACATTCTCTCAACCATCTGCCCACAGCAGAGAGTCTGCCGCCTCTCTGTGCATCTCTCAGAAAGGGTTCTCTGTTTGGCTTTAATGGAGAGACTAAACAAGTTGGAAATGAATTGTTTCCCCTCCATCAGCTTTCCTGTACTTCCACCATCTGCCACCAGAATAAAGTCTGGAAGCTTCAGCTCTCTGGAAGTAGAGCAACATCCATCCATACTGGATCTTCATTTAACTTTACATTAAGGTGCAAAACTGAAGTAGTTCCTTTATAGCCCAACATTAGCCGCCTTTAGCTAGCGGTGGTGACGTGAAGTCATGTGACCGTGCTGTAGTTCCTTTATAGCCCAACATTAGCCGCCTTTAGCTTAGCGGTGGTGACGTGAAGTCATGTGACCGTGCTGTAGTTCCTTTATAGCCCAACATTAGCCACCTTTAGCTTAGCGGTGGTGACGTGAAGTCATGTAACCGTGCTGTAGTTCCTTTATAGCCCAACATTAGCCCACCTTTAGCTTAGCGGTGGTGACGTGAAGTCATGTGACCGTGCTGTAGTTTCCTTTATAGCCCAACATTAGCCGCCTTTAGCTTAGCGGTGGTGACGTTAAGTCATGTGACCGTGCTGTAGTTCCTTTATAGCCCAACATTAGCCACCTTTAGCTTAGCGGTGGTGACGTGAAGTCATGTGACCGTGCTGTAGTTCCTTTATAGCCCAACATTAGCCACCTTTAGCTTAGCGGTGGTGACGTGAAGTCATGTGACCGTGCTGTAGTTCCTTTATAGCCCAACATTAGCCACCTTTAGCTTAGCGGTGGTAAAGTCATGTGAGCGTGCTGTAGTTCCTTTATAGCCCAACATTAGCCTCCTTTAGCTTAGCGGTGGTGACGTGAAGTCATGTGACCGTGCTGTAGTTCCTTTATAGCCCAACATTAGCCACCTTTAGCTTAGCGGTGGTGACGTGAAGTCATGTGACTGTGCTGTAGTTCCTTCATAGCCCAACATTAGCCTCCTTTAGCTTAGAGGTGGGCAAGTGAAGTCATGTGACCGTGCTGTAGTTCCTTTATAGCCCAACATTAGCCGCCTTTAGCTTAGCAGTGGTGACGTGAAGTCATGTGACCGTGCTATAGTTCCTTTATAGCCCAACATTAGCCTCCTTTAGCTTAGCGGTGGTGACGTGAAGTCATGTGACCGTGCTGTAGTTCCTTTATAGCCCAACATTAGCCACATTTAGCTTAGCGGTGGTGACGTGAAGTCATGTGACCCTGCTGTAGTTCCTTTATAGCCCAACATTAGCCACCTTTAGCTTAGCGGTGGTGAAGTCATGTGACCGTGCTGTAGTTCCTTTATAGCCCAACATTAGCCGCCTTTAGCTTAGCGGTGGTGAAGTCATGGTGACCGTGCTGTAGTTCCTTTATAGCCCAACATTAGCCTCCTTTAGCTTAGCGGTGGTGACGTGAAGTCATGTGACCGTGCTGTAGTTCCTTTATAGCCCAACATTAGCCACCTTTAGCTTAGCGGTGGTAAAGTCATGTGACCGTGCTGTAGTTCCTTTATAGCCCAACATTAGCCACCTTTAGCTTAGCGGTGGTGAAGTCATGTGACCGGGCTGTAGTTCCTTTATAGCCCAACATTAGCCTCCTTTAGCTTAGCTGGTGGTGACGTGAAGTCAATGTGACCGTGCTGTAGTTCCTTTATAGCCCAACATTAGCCACCTTTAGCTTAGCGGATGGTGAAGTCATGTGACCGTGCTGTAGTTCCTTTATAGCCCAACATTAGCCTCCTTTAGCTTAGCGGTGGTGGACGTGAGTCATGTGACCGTGCTGTAGTTCCTTTATAGCCTAACATTAGCCACCATTTAGCTTAGGCGGTGGTGACGTGAAGTCATGTGGACCGTGCTGTAGGTTCCTTTATAGCCAACATTAGCCACCTTTAGCTTAGCGGTGGTGACGTGAAGTCCATGTGACCGTGAAGTTGTTCCTTTATAGCCCAACATTAGCCACCTTTAGCTTAGCGGTGGTGACGTGAAGTCATGTGACCGTGCTGTAGTTTCCTTTAAAGCCCAACATTAGCCACCTTTAGCTTAGCGGTGGTGACGTGAAGTCATGTGACCGTGAAGTTGTTCCTTTATAGCCCAACATTAGCCACCTTTAGCTTAGCGGTGGTGACGTGAAGTCATGTGACCGTGAAGTTGTTCCTTTATAGCCCAACATTAGCCACCTTTAGCTTAGCGGTGGTGACGTGAAGTCATGTGACCGTGCTGTAGTTCCTTTATAGCCCAACATTAGCCTCCTTTAGCTTCGCGGTGGTGACGTGAAGTCATGTGACCGTGCTGTAGTTCCTTTATAGCCCAACATTAGCCACCTTTAGCTTAGCGGTGGTGACGTGAAGTCATGTGACCGTGCTGTAGTTCCTTTATAGCCCAACATTAGCCTCCTTTAGCTTCGCGGTGGTGACGTGAAGTCATGTGACCGTGCTGTAGTTCCTTTATAGCCCAACATTAGCCGCCTTTAGCTTAGCAGTGGTGACGTGAAGTCATGTGACCGTGCTATAGTTCCTTTATAGCCCAACATTAGCCTCCTTTAGCTTAGCGGTGGTGACGTGAAGTCATGTGACCGTGCTGTAGTTCCTTTATAGCCCAACATTAGCCACATTTAGCTTAGCGGTGGTGACGTGAAGTCATGTGACCCTGCTGTAGTTCCTTTATAGCCCAACATTAGCCACCTTTAGCTTAGCGGTGGTGAAGTCATGTGACCGTGCTGTAGTTCCTTTATAGCCCAACATTAGCCACCTTTAGCTTAGCGGTGGTGAAGTCATGTGACCGTGCTGTAGTTCCTTTATAGCCCAACATTAGCCTCCTTTAGCTTAGCGGTGGTGACGTGAAGTCATGTGACCGTGCTGTAGTTCCTTTATAGCCCAACATTAGCCACCTTTAGCTTAGCGGTGGTAAAGTCATGTGACCGTGCTGTAGTTCCTTTATAGCCCAACATTAGCCACCTTTAGCTTAGCGGTGGTGAGTCATGTGACCGTGCTGTAGTTCCTTTATAGCCCAACATTAGCCTCCTTTAGCTTAGCGGTGGTGACGTGAAGTCATGTGACCGTGCTGTAGTTCCTTTATAGCCCAACATTAGCCACCTTTAGCTTAGCGGTGGTGAAGTCATGTGACCGTGCTGTAGTTCCTTTATAGCCCAACATTAGCCTCCTTTAGCTTAGCGGTGGTGACGTGAAGTCATGTGACCGTGCTGTAGTTCCTTTATAGCCTAACATTAGCCACCTTTAGCTTAGCGGTGGTGACGTGAAGTCATGTGACCGTGCTGTAGTTCCTTTATAGCCCAACATTAGCCACCTTTAGCTTAGCGGTGGTGACCGTGAAGTCATGTGACGTGAAGTTGTTCCTTTATAGCCCAACATTAGCCACCTTTAGCTTAGCGGTGGTGACGTGAAGTCATGTGACCGTGCTGTAGTTCCTTGTAAAAGCCCAACATTAGCCACCTTTAGCTTAGCGGTGGTGACGTGAAGTCATGTGACCGTGAAGTTGTTCCTTTATAGCCCAACATTAGCCACCTTTAGCTTAGCGGTGGTGACGTGAAGTCATGTGACCGTGAAGTTGTTCCTTTATAGCCCAACATTAGCCACCTTTAGCTTAGCGGTGGTGACGTGAAGTCATGTGACCGTGCTGTAGTTCCTTTATAGCCCAACATTAGCCTCCTTTAGCTTCGCGGTGGTGACGTGAAGTCATGTGACCGTGCTGTAGTTCCTTTATAGCCCAACATTAGCCACCTTTAGCTTAGCGGTGGTGACGTGAAGTCATGTGACCGTGCTGTAGTTCCTTTATAGCCCAACATTAGCCTCCTTTAGCTTCGCGGTGGCCTAACTTAAGCTCTTTACTTCAGAAGTCATAAAGTTGTGTTAATATGTAGAGCTTTTATTTAAGCTGTTATCATACTTTTGTTTGTTTTCCACGACTGTGTGGTTCAGATGTAGAGCCTTTATTCCTGTAGAAGAAGCTGAATAAGTGCAGCAGATAAACGTGTCAGACACATGTCCGTCTGCAGAAAGCTGAACTGACACTCAGAGACAGGCAGCAGCAGATTTTAATTTATCGGTCCTGATTCCTCTGTGCAGATAAAAGGTCAGGAATAATACACATTAGCGTGGGAGGCGTGTTGAAAGGAGAGAGCATCTGTATTCAGACGGTGTGTTCAGGCTCTACAGGCAGACGGTGTGTTCAGGCTCTACAGGCAGACGGTGTGTTCAGGCTCTACAGACAGACGGTGTGTTCAGGCTCTACAGGCAGACGGTGTGTTCAGGCTCTACAGGCAGACGGTGTGTTCAGGCTCTACAGGCAGACGGTGTGTTCAGGCTCTACAGGCAGACGGTGTGTTCAGGCTCTACAGGCAGACGGTGTGTTCAGTTCAGGCTCTACAGGCAGACGGTGTGTTCAGGCTCTACAGGCAGACGGTGTGTTCAGGCTCTACAGGCAGACGGTGTGTTCAGGCTCTACTGGCAGACGGTGTGTTCAGGCTCTACAGGCAGACGGTGTTTCAGAGAGAAGCAGTTGTCTGTCTTTACGTTTCAATTCCAACAATGCAAGTACATCGTGTTTAAATAACATGTCAAACAAGGTGGAATAAAATTATTATTATTATGTTTTCGATTTGATGAACAATCACTATATAAAGTGGGAAAATCACAGAGATTTAAACGGATACATCTTATATGTTCTCCCATGAAGTCCCAGACCTCCTTCCTACAACAATTATGTATTAAAGCTTCACACGAGCACACGGTAGCATCTGAAGTGTTTTTGATTCTGCAGAAGAGAGCGCCATGACGAGCAAAATGTCACATTTAATTAAACATGCACATTAGGGGTCTGACAGTTTAACATATGCTGCAGAAACAGAAGGGATGATAAACTCTGCAATCTAGGGATTAAAAAAACAGCGTCTATCATTAAGGAAAACATACCCTGCTGATGTTCAGGTGTATATCAGTATGTAGTGTCTCTACTTTAAAGAGTCCTCTCCTGCTGATGTTCAGGTGTATATCAGTATGTAGTGTCTCTACTTTAAAGAGTCCTCTCCTGCTGATGTTCAGGTGTATATCAGTATGTAGTGTCTCTACTTTAAAGAGTCCTCTCCTGCTGATGTTCAGGTGTATATCAGTATCTAGTGTCTCTACTTTAAAGAGTCCTCTCCTGCTGATGTTCAGGTGTATATCAGTATGTAGTGTCTCTACTTTAAAGAGTCCTCTCCTGCTGATGTTCAGGTGTATATCAGTATGTAGTGTCTCTACTTTAAAGAGTCCTCTCCTGCTGATGTTCAGGTGTATATCAGTATGTAGTGTCTCTACTTTAAAGAGTCCTCTCCTGCTGATGTTCAGGTGTATATCAGTATGTAGTGTCTCTACTTTAAAGAGTCCTCTCCTGCTGATGTTCAGGTGTATATCAGTATGTAGTGTCTCTACTTTAAAGAGTCCTCTCCTGCTGATGTTCAGGTGTATATCAGTATGTAGTGTCTCTACTTTAAAGAGTCCTCTCCAGCTGATGTTCAGGTGTATATCAGTATGTAGTGTCTCTACTTTAAAGAGTCCTCTCCTGCTGATGTTCAGGTGTATATCAGTATGTAGTGTCTCTACTTTAAAGAGTCCTCTCCTGCTGATGTTCAGGTGTATATCAGTATGTAGTGTCTCTACTTTAAAGAGTCCTCTCCTGATGATGTTCAGGTGTATATCAGTATGTAGTGTCTCTACTTTAAAGAGTCCTCTCCTGCTGATGTTCAGATGTATATCAGTATGTAGTGTCTCTACTTTAAAGAGTCCTCTCCTGCTGATGTTCAGGTGTATATCAGTATCTAGTGTCTCTACTTTAAAGAGTCCTCTCCTGCTGATGTTCAGGTGTATATCAGTATGTAGTGTCTCTACTTTAAAGAGTCCTCTCCTGCTGATGTTCAGGTGTATATCAGTATGTAGTGTCTCTACTTTAAAGAGTCCTCTCCTGCTGATGTTCAGGTGTATATCAGTATGTAGTGTCTCTACTTTAAAGAGTCCTCTCCTGCTGATGTTCAGGTGTATATCAGTATGTAGTGTCTCTACTTTAAAGAGTCCTCTCCTGCTGATGTTCAGGTGTATATCAGTATGTAGTGTCTCTACTTTAAAGAGTGCTCTCCTGATGATGTTCAGGTGTATATCAGTATGTAGTGTCTCTACTTTAAAGACTCCTCTCCTGCTGATGTTCAGGTGTATATCAGTATGTAGTGTCTCTACTTTAAAGAGTCCTCTCCTGCTGATGTTCAGGTGTATATCAGTATGTAGTGTCTCTACTTTAAAGAGTCCTCTCCTGCTGATGTTCAGGTGTATATCAGTATGTAGTGTCTCTACTTTAAAGAGTCCTCTCCTGCTGATGTTCAGGTGTATATCAGTATGTAGTGACTCTACTTTAAAGACTCCTCTCCTGCTGATGTTCAGGTGTATATCAGTATGTAGTGTCTCTACTTTAAAGAGTCCTCTCCTGCTGATGTTCAGGTGTATATCAGTATGTAGTGTCTCTACTTTAAAGAGTCCTCTCCAGCTGATGTTCAGGTGTATATCAGTATGTAGTGTCTCTACTTTAAAGAGTCCTCTCCTGCTGATGTTCAGGTGTATATCAGTATGTAGTGTCTCTACTTTAAAGAGTCCTCTCCTGCTGATGTTCAGGTGTATATCAGTATGTAGTGTCTCTACTTTAAAGAGTCCTCTCCTGATGATGTTCAGGTGTATATCAGTATGTAGTGTCTCTACTTTAAAGAGTCCTCTCCTGCTGATGTTCAGGTGTATATCAGTATGTAGTGTCTCTACTTTAAAGAGTCCTCTCCTGCTGATGTTCAGGTGTATATCAGCATGTAGTGTCTCTACTTTAAAGAGTCCTCTCCTGCTGATGTTCAGGTGTATATCAGTATGTAGTGTCTCTACTTTAAAGAGTCCTCTCCTGCTGATGTTCAGGTGTATATCAGTATGTAGTGTCTCTACTTTAAAGAGTCCTCTCCTGCTGATGTTCAGGTGTATATCAGTATGTATTGTCTCTACTTTAAAGAGTCCTCTCCTGCTGATGTTCAGGTGTATATCAGTATGTAGTGGTCTCTACTTTAAAGAGTCCTCTCCTGCTGATGTTCAGGTGTATATCAGTATGTAGTGTCTCTACTTTAAAGAGTCCTCTCCTGCTGATGTTCAGGTGTATATCAGTATGTAGTGTCTCTACTTTAAAGAGTCCTCTCCTGCTGATGTTCAGGTGTATATCAGTATGTAGTGTCTCTACTTTAAGAGTCCTCTCCAGCTGATGTTCAGGTGTATATCAGTATGTAGTGTCTCTACTTTAAAGAGTCCTCTCCAGCTGATGTTCAGGTGTATATCAGTATGTAGTGTCTCTACTTTAAAGAGTCCTCTCCAGCTGATGTTCAGGTGTATATCAGTATGTAGTGTCTCTACTTTAAAGAGTCCTCTCCTGCTGATGTTTCAGGTGTATATCAGTATGTAGTGTCTCTACTTTAAAGAGTCCTCTCCAGCTGATGTTCAGGTGTATATCAGTATGTAGTGTCTCTACTTTAAAGAGTCCTCTCCTGCTGATGTTCAGGTGTATATCAGCATGTAGTGTCTCTACTCTAGAAAGGTGGATCTTGAGTTGACTGAACCCCCCTCAGGTTTTATGGGCGGCTGTTTAACAATCCTGGGCCATAATAATAATAATAATAATAATCGTTCCTAATGAGAGTTTGATGATTTTTTAGCAGATGCCAAACCAAAAAAGCCAAACACCGCTCTGGACTTTATGGGTTTGTTTGCTCTGATCTCATTACTGCCATATGTTCCTGATACGGGGCAGAAGGCTGCGAACGATGCACCATTAATGGAGCCAAAAAAACATCCATTAGGTTTATCCGCTTACATTTATTTAGCCTCCTTGTTTCCTTCAGTCGATGCCTCACCTTTACAATATTCAACTCGTGTTTCCTTGCTTCCTTCTTCTCTGGAAGCCTCCTCGACTCGACTCCTTAGCGCTTAGTTAAGGATACTTTCAACATGTGTCCTAATCGACTTTTGTATCAAGGAATCCGGAGACGTTGCAGGTCAGCGTGACTCAGCCCCAGAGAATATATCTTTATATATTTACAGCATGTTCACACTAATACAAACTGCCATCTTATCAGCGGCAGCACTCAGACAGGAGTCGTCTGATTACGAGTCAGCGCTGTCGAGAAACTTTGAATGAAACTCAGACAGCGAGGAGTCGGAGGGCGATCGACTCTGGGTAATTTATTACATGGCTGAAGTTTAATGAAGGAAAACACTTCTTTAGGGACGATGTTTGTGTCATTATAAATCCAATGGAATACGTTTATACATAGATATAATATAACTTACAAAAAGTGCACCTCTTTTCACCCTCCGTCTGAAACCAGAGCCCAGTCTGCTCTGATTGGTTAGCTTGCCGGCTCTGTTGTGATTGGTCAACCTGCTTAGAGATGTCCCGCCCCTTAGCCTACCTCTGGATGGAATACAGGGATTTTAGCCTCTGCAGACCATTTACATGCACTAAAACCTGTAGAGCACACAAGCAGAATCGGGCCTCTTTAGGGTAAATCAATAATGTGCTACTAACAATTAGCGACCCATATGAAAACATATTTCTATAAACAACAATTGCCTTTACTAACAAAGGAGTACAGATTCCAGTGGTATACATATCTGAGTCTGACCGTCAGCCGATGGATTTGAGATCAGAGAAATGAACGTTAAGTATTTCATTTGAATCCGTGTGAACTTAACTCTGATGAAGTGTGATCTTGGGAATGAGGACGTTAGTTAACAACACTTCCCTGCACACTTCAGGAGAGGGAAAAGCGTCTGAAAGAACTGAGACATCCCAGATGTCAACATGATGTTCAAATGTTTCAGCAGCTGGAACAATATCATATTCTGTTCACATGTTGTGACGGAGTGGATCACATGAGTGACTGACTCCGCCACTGACACACACACATACACATACACACACACACACACACACACACACACACAAACACACACACACACACACACACACACACACACACACACACACACACACACACACACAGGCGCATCACTTCCGTGTTTTAAATTCCTGCTATGAACCATGCAGTTTCTTATTTATTCTACGTTTGTTGATTGTGTTCAGAGGTGGTTAAGCTGTTTATGTTTGGGTCGGATTTTTATGTTTAAATGTGGTTTGGAGTTTAATTGTTGTCACCTGTTGACGGTATGCCTGGTGGGAGGGGCTGTGGGTTAGTAAGGGACGGGGTTGGCCCTGGAAGGGGGACTCGGGGAATGTTGCAGAGAAGGCAACAGCTGGACACGTTTACTCTCCGGAGTGATGGACGGTCTGATTTGGACGTTTTGTTTGTTTAAGTTGTGCTGGCTCGCTATTTATTTTGTTGCTGCTAAAAATAAAGTTTTGGAACTCAACCCAACCGACGAGGCCAGTGTTTTTGAACGGACAGATGGAGCCCCGTCACACATGTATATAGACTTTTTGCACTACTTTGTATTTTGTATTGTTGGAGGAGCTCAGGTCAGAAGATTTTCATTGCTGTTTCTACACCTTTACAATTTTCCACTCGTGTTTCCTTGCTTCCTTCTTCTCTGGAAGCCTCCTTATCCTTGACTCCTTAGCGCTTATTTAAGGATACTATCAACATGTGTCCTAATTGACTTTTGTATCAAGGAATCAGGAGAGGATTCAAGGACGAAAAAGCATTCTGATTTTATCCGTCAGTTTTTAGAAGACGGCATTTTATACCCTGTTTTCCCAAGTATTTAATGATACTAACACACATGTCTGTCCCTGAAGGCAGCATGTCCCTGGTCCAATGGGATTTCTCTACACTGTGCATATGACAATAAAACCTTTGCATCTTTGTAATCTTGAATCAAGCCCATGTTTAATTCATGCCGTGGCTCTGAGGGTTTCCACACTGCAGTGAGGCGTCTCATTAAAAAGCAAGAGGTCTAAATGCCAGGGCAGCAGAGTGTCAGAACACTAATGGTACAAGTATCCTAATATGTATTCCCCGATGTTTCCCTCCTCTCAGAGTAATTACTGCCGTCGACTCACGGAGAATTTCTGCTGCTCTCAAACGCACCGCGTGGGGAAAAAAGAGGGATTAGAAAATGAACATTATTTAAAGCCGTGAGAGGAAATCTAAGTGAGAGACGGCTGATGAAACATCCTGATTCTGTTCGGCTCGAGTGTTTCTATTTAAAGGTCTCCTATCATGCAAAATGCACCTTTTGATGTCTTCTCTACATCACCGTGTGTCCCCGGTCCCCCCGGTGTGTCCCCGGTGTGTCCCCGGTCCCCCCGGTGTGTCGCCGGTCCCCCCGTGTGTCCCCGGTGTGTCCCCGGTGTGTGTGTCTCCGGTCTGTGTCCCCGGTGTGTGTCTCCGGTGTGTGTCTCCGTTGTGTGTCTCCCCGTGTGTCCCCCGTGTGTCCCCAGTTCCTCCGCACTGCAGCTGCACAAACTTCAGATTAATTCACTTTCTCTTGCCCCCGCGGTCGGGTCATCTCCTTTTGTCTGCAGCTATTGAACCGTGCTTTCTCACGCAGTCAGAAGCAATTACAATACCTGCAAAGCGCTCTCTGAAGCCACGTCTCTCTCTCCTGCTGTCGATAACACAATGATCTGCTGCAGAGTCACACCTCCACTCCTCTCTCAGTCCCAGTGTTTGCAGTCATTGTTCCACAGATATACGTCAGAGGCTTTAGATCTCCCAGAGCACAGAAAGGTACATTTCTTGTTTTGTAGAGCTGTCCAAAACACAGATCAGACTCTATGTGCAGGAAGTCATGTTTCTTTAGTTCCCTGTCAATCTGCTCACATTTAATAACATGAATGTATCCGCACTATTTCAGTCATTGCTATTTGTCGAAAAACAACCTCTTCTTTATTTGTGTATATATAAATAATGATTCTATTTGAATTAGATCTTTGTACTGCACATACTTTTAGTTTATGCCGCGTTATGCATGCACCTCGCGGCAGCGCGCACAGCGTAAAGCAAAACCTCCCAGACATTTCAATGATCTGGCAAAGTGCGGTTTGGAAACTGTATCATTTCCTTTTGGAGGGCACGGCAAACACCGGAGCCTCGCTGCGGGGAAACTTTGGCGCTGTTCTGGGTTTGTTCTAATCTGTCAAAATGACAGAATGCTTTCAGATTGTTCCGTCATTGTTCATTTCATTTCATTTTAAACCTTTATTTAATCAAATTGGTCCCCTTGAGGTCATAGATCTCTTTTTCAAGGGAGACCTGCAGCATACAGGTTCCACATGAAACATGAAAGGACATCATACATTATATTTACAGGATACATTTACCTAGTTATAGACATTTACAAGTGCCCATAGTATCAACAAGCATTTCATTTAGCCTAGCTTTAAAAACATGCAGAGGAATGAGATTGCTCAGTTTCAATTCTTGCTGAAGATTGTTCCAAGCAAGTGGAGCTGCGCATAAATGTTTTCTCACCTAAGACAGTCCTTGTTAAAAAAAAATATTCGGTTAACGCGACCCCTGCTGCCCCAGCAACATCAGTCCCAGCAACATCGGTCCCAGCAACATCGGTCCCAGCAACATCGGTCCCAGCAACATCGGTCCCAGCAACATCGGTCCCAGCAACATCGGTACCGGCAACATCGGTACCGGCAACATCGGTCCCGGCAACATCGGTCCCGGCAACATCGGTCCCGTCAACATCGGTCCCGGCAACATCGGTCCCGGCAACATCGGTACCGGCAACATCAGTACCAGCAACATCAGTACCAGCAACATCTGTCCCATCAACATCGGTCCCATCAACATCGGTCCCGTCAACATCGGTCCCGGCAACATCGGTCCCGGCAACATCGGTCCCGGCAACATCAGTACCAGCAACATCAGTCCCATCAACATCAGTCCCATCAACATCTGTCCCATCAACATCAGTCCCATCAACATCAGTCCCGGCAACATCAGCCCCAGCAACATCGGTCCCAGCAACATCGGTCCCATCAACATCAGTCCCGGCAACATCGGTCCCAGCAACATCGGTCCCAAGCGAGAGTTGTTTCCACAGCAGGGGATTTTTTAACGCTTATAAATACCTGGAAATGTGGACATGCTCATATTCCTAAAAACCTGTCTGATGATCTGAGTGAGTGACTCGTGAGTTTGAGTTACTTGAAAAACTAAAGTGAAACTTGATTTATTTGATTGCAGGGTCTGATTATTAAATGTCCTTGTTTATTTGTGAGATGCAGTGGCACAAAGAAAATGCCTACTTTGTTTGGTAGTACTAGTTTCTTTTCTTTCTTGTTCCAGTCTGTTACTGGCACTTTATTTTTGACGCTTTAAAATACTGCTATCCCACTAAAATGCTGAACAAATCAGATGTATTATTTAATAAATACATTTTTTCCAAGTAAAACACTTTAAAATAAATTTTTTTTTTTTTTTTTTTTTTAACATTTTTTCCCTTTATTATTCAATATCGCGATATTATCGTACCGTGAGTTTTTGGTGTCGTTACATCCCTAGTGTTTATTTAAGTATTTTAATCCCCTAAATTGAGCAACTAACTAATGCTGATTTACCCTTTTGATAAAAAAGTATTCTGCTTTTAAATGAATCCTTATATATGACTAATGAACTAGTGGAAGTGCAGTTACATCTAAATAGGATGCAAGGATAATTAACACTTGCCTTCAAAGGTATTTTCTATCAGTACTTTACTCCACAACAACTTTTTACTTTGACTTCTTACATGTTGAACCCAAATACCTGTACTTTCTACTTCTTACATGTTGAACCCAAATACCTGTACTTTCTAATTCTTACATGTTGAACTCAAATACCTGTACTTTCTACTTCTTACATGTTGAACCCAAATACCTGTACTTTCTACTTCTTACATGTTGAACCCAAATACCTGTACTTTCTACTTCTTACATGTTGAACCCAAATACCTGTACTTTCTACTTCTTACATGTTTAACCCAAATACCTGTACTTTCTACTTCTTACATGTTTAACCCAAATACCTGTACTTTCTACTTCTTACATGTTGAACACAAATACCTGTACTTTCTACTTCTTACATGTTGAACTCAAATACCTGTACTTTCTACTTCTTACATGTTGAACCCAAATACCTGTACTTTCTACTTCTTACATGTTGAACCCAAATACCTGTACTTTCTACTTCTTACATGTTGAACCCAAATACCTGTACTTTCTACTTCTTACATGTTGAACCCAAATACCTGTACTTTCTACTTCTTACATGTTGAACCCAAATACCTGTACTTTCTACTTCTTACATGTTGAACCCAAATACCTGTACTTTCTACTTCTTACATGTTGAACCCAAATACTTGTACTTTCTACTTCTTACATGTTGAACCCAAATACTTGTACTTTCTACTTCTTACATGTTGAACCCAAATACTTGTACTTTCTACTTCTTACATGTTGAACCCAAATAACTGTACTTTCTACTTCTCACATGTTGAACTCAAATACCTGTACTTTCTACTTCTTACATGTTGAACCCAAATACTTGTACTTTCTACTTCTTACATGTTGAACCCAAATACCTGTACTTTCTACTTCTTACATGTTGAACTCAAATACCTGTACTTTCTACTTCTTACATGTTGAACTCAAATACCTGTACTTTCTACTTCTTACATGTTGAACCCAAATACCTGTACTTTCTACTTCTTACATGTTGAACCCAAATACCTGTACTTTCTACTTCTTACATGTTGAACACAAATACCTGTACTTTCTACTTCTTACATGTTGAACACAAATACCTGTACTTTCTACTTCTTACATGTTGAACTCAAATACCTGTACTTTCTACTTCTTACATGTTGAACCCAAATACCTGTACTTTCTACTTCTCTCATTTCCCAAACAGCTGGTTCCTTTAGTCTGAATGTGTGTCTGGTGGCGTGATCATTATTCTTTAGAGTCATTGCGTGCCTATTGATTTGAACACGATCCGTGTATCCATCATTTCCTGGTCTTCTCTAAAGAAGAGGGACCAATGGAAACGTTGTCATGTTGCCGTTGTTCAGCATGGAAACATTCATTAGCTAACAATGACATTATTGTTCTATTAATATAAAGGGAGGTCAGGTACTCTTTAAAACAGCTGCTAGTTATGGGTACTTTTTACTGAAGTACACTTCAAAGTCTCTTTACTTTCACTTGAGCAAAGAAGTTTAGTCAGTACTTCTACTTTTACCAGAGTATTTTTAAACACTAGTATCTGTACTTTCTACTTGAGTAAAGGATGTGTGTACTTCTACTTGAGTAAAGGAACTGTGTACTTCCCTCTCCTCTCCTGTAAATCCTCACTCTGACCCTCCTCTTCCTCCTGTGTTTTAAAGAGTTCCTCTGAAGGTGGAGCAGGCGAACAACGCCCGTGACGCGCTGGCGAAGGCGGTTTACAGCCGGTTGTTCGACCACGTGGTGACGCGCGCCAACCAGTGCTTCCCCTTCCAATCCTCCGCCAACTTCATCGGGGTCCTCGACATCGCCGGATTTGGTAAGTGTCCGAAAATCAAAGTCAGGATCCCTTTATTCGTCCCACAAAGAGGACTTTACTCGTTACAGCAGCATGAAGAGGGGAGAATAGTCTTGCAGGTTAAAAAATGACTTGGTATGCACCCGTTATTAATCTTTCATATTAATAGAGAACACAAGAAAACAAGATCGCACGGTTTAAGCTTAACATAGATTTGTTTTAAATATAGTGACTGTTACGTCCCGGCTCGGGAAAATAACATAACCAGTTAGGATTGGTAAATTGGAAGTTGTTTACTGAAAAGGGCGCAGTCAAATTGGCACCAAATGGCCACAATCAAAACAAAAAAGAACTAAGGGAGACTCCAAGTGTTGACAAGTTTTAGACAAAAAAAATAGCTAACAAACAAATAAACAAAAGAAAACCTCACCTCTAAAGTGGGAAGAAGAACACAAACAGGCTGTTATGAAACACAGCCTGGAGACAAGTTAAACACAGCTAACGTTGTTCTTTAAGATGAACAGAGTGACAAGTGTAGCTCCCTCCAGTAAAGGACACGAGGCTGAGGTCTTGATTAAATACGGGGTTTATTCTCGTGGGACCGATAACAACCTGTGAGAACTGGGTTGGAAGACAACAAATATATAAAAGGTAAACAATAAATAAATATGGAATATATGCACTGTTAATGCCGCTAAATAAAACGATAAACGGCACACATATCCCACACAGCATGTAGCACAAGCTAACAATAGCATGTAGCACAAGCTAGCGCATAGCATACATACATATAACCTGCAGCTCAACCACACGCATTGAGACAAACAACCAGCACAAAAACGTACCTCGCAGGCTGCTAGTCATCTAGAGGGGCTGATCACTTTAACTGCATTTTCCCTTAGATTTTCTTTACATTCTGTGTTGCTCTGCAGTTGCGACTATCAAGTGCGTCGATTAAACAAACAGGTGTAACACAAAACACCGCAGATTAGTTCCGCCCCTATTAATGTTGCACATAAAAGGTAGGAACAAAATAAACAGAGAGTGAAGACAGTTACAACAAGTACAAACACAAATACTCACGCAACCTATTTAACCGCCGTTAACAGAACTAGCACAGAATATACGGAGAGAGTACCGAGAGACGTCTGCCACAGATTCAGACCTCTCTCGACTAACTGAGGTGCACACATCGGACGTTTCTCAATATCGAGTAAACCTGCTGCAGAGCCACTATTTCAAGTATACTACGTCATCGAGTGGCGCCGAATGCTGGACATTTAAACAGTCCTTCGGCCACTTGATGACGTAGTCTACTTGAAATAGTGGCTCTGCAGCAGGCTTACTCGATATTGAGAAACGGCCTGTGTCTTTCCCGGGAGGTGTGTGCGGGGATTGGAGAGTCGGGCCCGTCATGCTCCAATCCAGATCTTCGGTCACGCCTACCGGGGGAGGGACAGGAAGCTGGCGTCCAATGGCGTCAGGGCAACGGCACGGCTCATATACATATAACACACAGCTGCAGACACTTGGAGAAAGGTTACTGGGCAGAGAGGAGGCGGCGGCCGTAACAGTGACCATATAGAATTAAAGAGGCAGCTTTGAAGCACACATTCAAGTAGACACGTAGCAGACGTATTTATAAGTATAGCAGTGCAGGATGAAGTGTGCTATGTGACAGCAGTACAGTTATTAATGCACATACAGAGTCCTGTTGCAGGAATGGATGGACTAGTAGAAGCAGAAACAAATATCAGAAGTGCAATAAGATGAGAGAAGGACAATGAAAGAGCTGTGCTTTCCTAAGATCTTCTGTGAGTGCTTTGCAGCCTCTCTAACTCTCTGATGTTCCTGCAGAGTACTTTGAACACAACAGCTTCGAGCAGTTCTGCATCAACTACTGCAACGAGAAGCTGCAGCAGTTCTTCAACGAGCGCATCCTGAAAGAGGTGAGGTCTGTGGGTCAGAGTCACAGTGTGTCCCTCCTCCATCCATCAGGTGCTTCTTCTTATTGGAAACACTTTCTAAGATGAAGTGTCCCACATTGTCCTGAGTAAAAGCTTCAACACTTTTTAAGAAGATTTTCCACCCAAAACATTTTTTTTGAAAGTGCACAATTCACTGATTACTGTTTATCTCAATGAAAGCCAGCATGGTTACTTCCTGGGACTCGGGAGTGTGTTTCTGTTTGAAAAGAATACCTTTTTAGATGAAAATCAAGCTGCAGAATGAAGTGAAGAGAGTTGTTGTTGCTTTCTGTTAACTGTTGGTCTTTTATATTCAGAGGAAACTCTCCAGACGTCTTCAGCCCCCAAACAACCATTACAGGCCGTCTTTTGGAAAATAATGATGCTGGAAATATATCATTTCTCTGTAACTCCGGGTATTCACATAACGAACCAGAAGGCACTCGAGTGCTCAGAAAGCTGCAGTATCCATAATCATGTCACTGCTGTCTGGAGAGCTTTGGACTCACGGAAGAAAAAGAAATGCTGCTCCGTTGTCCGAACCAGAGCCACTGATCAATTACTCCTGATCACTGGAGCCATACCTGTTCTTCTTAACGATATTTTGGACGTTCCTTTTGATCGTCTTGTTGCCTTTTATTCTCCAAATGTTAGACGCCTCATTTGACCCTAAACTCCTCATCTCGTACTCGCCCAAACAGATGTATCTGTCTGTAACATTGTGCATAAAAGCCGCCTTTTTCTAATATAATTAGACTCACAAAATTGAAGAAAACGCTGCTAAGTTGACGAAACCGACGTCTGAAATGTCACTGTTAGTTCAATTACAGTTTGAAAACATTAACAAAACATAAGTATCTGATCACTGGAGCCAGACCTGTTTGAACTTCTTAAACATGAAGCATCATTGAAACCTTAACGGTATTTCGGACGTTCGTTCTGATCGTCTTGTTGACTATTTTCTCCAAATGCTAGACGCCTCATTTGACCCTAAACTCCTCATCTTGAACTCGCCCAAACAGATAAATGTTTCAGTAACATCGTGCATAAAAGCCGCCTCCTCGAATAGAGGCAAAGTCCCTCCCCTTCCGGTGGGACTCATGGGACCTTATTTCGCAAAAAGTTTGTATTGAAGTCAATGGAGAGAGAAAGATTATCTTTTTGATCCCGTTTGAATTGAGCCACGAATTACACATATGATGTTTGTCAATTTAAAAAATCATTTCCGTGTCAAAAAAGTCACAGTTTGTCGTAAAACTGTTGAAATATAAGACTATGAAAAATACGCAACTAGAAAGACTACAAATCCCAGAGTCCCGGTCCCGCATGCTGGCTCTCACGGAACCGACTAACTCCCCTTGTGTGTGTGTACAGCTCTCAACACGCCCAGACTTGGAGTGATTTTCACCTCTTTTAATACTTTCCGCCTCGTTCTGAAAGAAAGGAGTGAAATGTTCCAACGTGACGGCCGTCTGGGTGTGTGGTGCGAGACGGGAGATGTAGGTCATTGAGCGGTTGCACACAAAGAAAGTGTTACTTCACAATTTTACGACATTTTAATTTTTTTGACTTGCAAAATTATCTTTTAAATTGACAAACATCATGTGTGTAATTTGTGGCTCAATTCAAACGGGATCGAAAGATAATCTTTCTCTCTCCATTGACTTCAATACATGCTTTTTCAGAAATAAGGTCCCCCGGAAGGGGAGGGACTTCGGCTCTCTATATAATTAGACCCCTAAAATCACTGTTTTCTTCTATTAAACTACAAGTTAAGTTTTAGATAGTTTACAATACACCTGATCACTGGACCTGTTTGAACTTCTTGAACATGAAGCATCATTAAAACCGTAACGATTTTTTGGACGTTCATTCTGATCGTCTTTTTACCTCCTGTCTCCAAATGTTAGACGCCTCATTTGAGCCTAAACCCATCATTTGAATATATTTGCACCTTAACGGATAACTCTGTGGAGCATGAAGCACCTTAAATCTCACTTTGCCTGAAAGCGTGACAGCAGAGAGCTGGAAGAGGCTGAAGCGCAGACTCGCCCTGCTGCTCGTTAGCAGAGCACATCGTTAAGGCTTCTCATTATAAACCCTGTCGTCTGTATTCCAGGAGCAAGAGCTGTACCACAGGGAGGGTCTCGGAGTCAACGAGGTCCACTACGTCGACAACCAGGACTGCATAGGTAAGAAGACTCACTCAGAGCAGCTCGGAGAACCAGACTGATGATGTGTTTGGGATTGTTAATCATGTGTCAGGTAAATAACAACAGCCACTAGACAAACACTCGACTCCTAACCACACATTCAAACCAGGTTTTTTTTACCGTGAAACTTCAACTGTTCCCTCCTGACGTAGGACTGGACTGGATTTGTGACTTCCTAGTCTTGTTTTGGGTTGTTCTTAACTTGACATCCCTTGCCACCCTTCCTGGCTTAAAGATTCAAAGGTTTTATCGTCATATGCTCAAAGCTACAGTGTAGAAATGGCAATGAAATTCTTCTGACCTGAGCTCCTCAAACAATAACATACATAATAAAATACAAAATAGTGCAAGAAGTCTAAATACATATAAATAAACTGGGACTTGTTAGTCTTGCAGCCTTCCTGTCTTCTAGATCTTAACCTGGGATCTTTTGTACTTGTCAGTGTTTACTCTGACTTCATGATGTTACCCTGTTCTGCTGGTAAATTGGGACCTGTTGGGGTTGAGTCCCCCTTTCTGTCCTGGTCTTCTTGGTCTTTACTCCGGACTTCTTTTAGACCTTGACCCCGGATCTGTAGATCTTGTTTTTACTTCAGACGTAATGTGGTACTTCTGGTACTGGTGTTTCTTAGGACTTAAAGGTCTTCGACTTGAACCCGAACTTCAACTGTTTGGTCCTAAAGTCTTTGAACTTGGACTTTAATCTTGAGTTCTTGAGTGTCTTTTCTATCTTCTAGAGCAGGGATGGGCAACTTGGATGGTGGTGGGGGCCACATAATGTATGTACTGGCCACCAGGGGGCCGCAGATTCACTTGGAACACACACACACACACAAATTCCATGTGTTGTATGTAATTATTAACAAATATACTAAGTCTGACATCTTCATTTTTAAACTCTTGGAAAGCACAGAAAATGTGTGTGCATTGAGATGAACCATTAAGATGACATAAACATGAAGTCATGAACACTAACCCAGACATTAGTTGTCTAACTTGAACCTAAGACACTTGTAGTCTCTGCTGATGCACAATAAGGGGAGTATCAACACAGACACCGATCAACCCGCACTCTGCTGTTCCTCAGCGCCGCTCCCCCTCCCTCCCGCTGACATTATGAATGAAAAGCGTAGTAATCATAGATAACACGGCAGGGTCCGTGACAGTTTGTTTTCATCTGATTTCAAATAAACAAAGTCTTGGTTTTTAGAATATTAAACTTGTTTCTCCAAATTCAGATGATAAAAACAACTTTGAAGCTTTTAAAGGCATAATTACAAGAGGCAACTCAACGTCACAGCAGGCATAACAACAGCCGGTGTTTCTTGTGAGGGTTCCCCGGGAAACAAACACAATACCCACAAATGCGTCACAGATTACTTTGCGGTATTTGGCTGCAGAACGAAATCATGTACGCAGCTCGCGACGTAACTAGGAGTCTAGTGGACGGTATCAGTACTACAAGTAAAGAAATAAAATTATGACAATTACGTTGTTTATAAATTAATCTGAGGGCTGCCATTTGCCCATCCCTGTTCTAGAGCTATCCATGAGCAGAAGTTGTGGCAACGAGCCCCTAACAGAAGTCTTGACCTGGGACTTGTTGTTTTTGACTTGTCTTCCATCAGGACTTGTTAGTCTTGCTGACCTTCCTGTCCTGTTGTTAGATTTGCTGGTCCGTACTCTCATTTTTGACTTGGTACTTCCCTGTTTTTACTTTCTACGAGTTGGTGTTTCTTGGGACTTAAAAGTATTTCCATTGAACCAGAACTTCAACAGTTTGGTCCTTAAGTATGGAGGTTGACTTTGGACTTTAATATCGATCTGATAGCCAATATTTAATCTGACTTCACCTAATCTCTATAACTTCCAATAAGGAGTTCTTGAGTGTCTCTCTGAGGGGTTAAAGGCTGCTCCTGCTTTGTGAAGCCCTGTTTTTATTTCCTTTTTCCAATCTTGTGGAGCTACCCATGAGTAGAAATTGTGTTTACGAGCCCCTAACAGCAGAGTGCTTCTCATGATGGCTCTTAATGTGCTGCTGGCTCGGAGCCCTCTGTTTTTAGAGAGCCGCCTCTACACAGTTTGACCTCCGAGCCTCTTCGCTGTTTCATGAACAGACAAAGCAAAGAGGCATGTGACCTCCTGTCCTGCCTGCAACGTGTCTTCATAAACACGGAGGCAGATGGACGTGAGGGGATTACAGATTGAAGGAGGTTAATTATGCTTTTTGCTGATGTCCAGCTCTGTGAAACAGCATCGATATTAGATGCTTTAATACAGTCTGTAGCTCTGAGCTGTGTTCACTGGCCCGATGAACTGTAGATCACTGGGATGGTTGTTTCGAGCAGCAGCTACTCTGTCCACACAAACAGCAGAGAGGACATTAACATCGCACTTTATGTAGCAGAAAATGTAATCTGTACAGACAGGAGAGACATGACTGCGTGCAAGACAAAGTAGAAATGTTAACAAAGATTGGAAACTAATGGAAAATATCCCCGTCTGCACAAAACACATTTGGAAATGGTTATTTATTTAGCACCATCTGTGCATCATGCATTATGAAACTACCAGTAACTCAACTTGGTGCTGCTTTAGGACTAACTTACAATCTGCCTGTCTTTATTTGGGACTCGTTGGTCTTGTTATAGGACATTGTGCTTGATGGTCTTGAATTGTGGTTTTACATGTGACTTAATCGTGTTGTTTGGGGTTTTCCAGATCTTAACTTGGCATGACTGGTTGTTTAGATTGGGACTTGTTGGTTTTGACATGTGACTTTATGTGGGACTTGACCTTCTAAACTCGTACATGGTACTTGTGAACCTTGACTCTGGTACTGACCTCTGACTTTTAGATCTTGTTTCAGGTCTTGACATGAGACGTGACTCGTAACTGGACTCTTCCAGAGATGGTTTGGGTCTTGCAGTTCTGAAAGTCACAAAACTGAGCTTTTAACTGGGACTTTTGACTTGTCTGTATTTTTTAGGCAACTTGTCTCAATTTGGTAAATTACTTTTCTGTCTGTGTTGACGTGGGACTCGTCTCCAATTTCGTACTTGTTGGTCTTTACTCAGGTCTTTAATTGGGCCTTGAACATCTTGGGACATAACATGGAACTTGTTGACCTTGACTGGAAAGAACTTTTGGATCTGAATGTGAGACTTGACTTTTTGTAGTCTTGTTTTGAGTCTTGTAGTTCTGAAAGTCACAAATTGCTTATTTCTAATTGGGACTTGTTGGTCTTTACTCAGGTCTTTAATTGGGACTTGTCCCTTTCCTGCCGTGTAATGGAACTTGACGATTACTTGCATCTTTGCTTTCTTGACTGTGGTCTTGGACGAAGACATTTGATGCTTCTCCTGTTTCCCTGCACAGATCTGGTGGAGGCGAAGATGGTGGGCGTGCTGGACATCCTGGACGAGGAGAACCGCCTCCCTCAGCCCAGCGACCAGCACTTCACCGACACCGTGCACAACAAGCACAAGAACCACTTCCGCCTCACCGTGAGTTTAGTTTAGTGTATTTGTTTATAGTGTCATGGACAGTCCCGTTGATCTGTAACTGTCAGAAAGAACTGTAAATGGGGCAGCTTTAGCCAACATTGCTAATTTCCAGCTGTTGTCCCCGGCCAGATGATCATAGACAACTTTTTAAAATCACAACACATCAACAGCATTAGTTATAAAGAAAGGATGAAAGACAAGTGGATAGAGGCGAAAGGATACAAGAGAAGGATAAAATGCAAACAACACATGTTACTACATACATGTCACATATAGAAACCAGGGGTCCACGATCACAACATGTAACACACATGTTTTTAAGTGAGCTGTAAAGGTGGGCTATGTTTGTCTTTGATTTGAGTTGGTCGAGAGTTCCAGTTTCGTATTGCTGGGACCGAGAATGATAACTGACCAGAAGTCCTCTTCCTGAATGGGACTGATTCTAGTGGTCAGTCTGGTGTTGTTACGTTGAGAAACCAATGAGTTAAGTCGCTCTCAAATCTGTAAAGACCACAGGGCAAAGTATAAACAAATATATATAAATATCTAATTGTTATATATGTAGTGTTAAATTAAAGCTGATTATGAGGCAGTGACTCATACAGGTCACAGAAATGAGATGATTTCACACATGTTCACTTACTGTTCATCCATTACATTACGTTTCATTTAGCTGACGCTTTTATCCAAAGCGACTTAACAATAAAGATTCAAACTGTGAACAACAAGGAAAATGCAGATCTCTTGACTCCCAGCAGGATCAGACCATAGTCAGAGCTGGTGAATCAGTTACAAGCTTCAAATTCACTCAACAAGTGCTTCGTGGTTTTTATTCTTGTTTTTCCAGCCATAACTGAATTGCCAAGGTTCAGTTGTAATAGATGTGTTTTCATTCAAACACACTAAAGTGTAAACATACAGACATACCAATAAGTGTTTTTAGTCTTATGAATAAAGCCGATAAATACAGTTTGAGTGATGTTGTTGTAGCTTAAAGTGAAATTAATCAACACGACTCTTAATCTGCATTTCCAGCACAGAGTGATTGACGGGCGGGAATTAACGTGTGTGTGTGTGTGTGTGTGTGTGTGTGTGTCTCAGGTACCCAGGAAGTCTAAGCTGGCGGTGCACAGGAACGTGAGGGACGATGAAGGATTTATTATCAGACACTTTGCAGGAGCCGTGTGCTACGAAACGGTGCGTTCACTGAACACCTGCAGCAGGAAACGAATGTCACATCAGTGATTTATTTACTTTTCTTTGATTACTGCAATGTGGAAAACCCTAACGAGTAAAGAAACGGACCAATGAGATGATAGCATGTTTAAATGTAGTCAGAAATCACTGTTGTTGCACTGATTTCCTTATTGCATTTACATTTGAATTAGAACATCTTTAGTGGCATGGTAGTTTCTATGGATGTCGTTTTACTGATTATGTCTAGAGCTCTTACTGCATTGTATATTTGAGTGTTTTTCTGCGAGTGCATGATGTTTAGTTTCTTAATCTGTTTTTAAAAATGTTTTTCAGACCGGGTTTGTGGAGAAGAACAACGACGCGCTGCACATGTCTCTCGAATGTCTCATCAGCGAGTCGAAGGACCGTTTCGTCCGAGAGCTTTTCGAGAATTCAAACAACAGCAAAGACATGAAGCAGAAGGCGGGAAAACTGGGCTTCATCAGCGTCGGGAACAAGTTCAAGGTGAGAGGACGACCCTCTGGAACTGTGGGAAATACTGAATACTAAAGAAAGGAAACACAGGCAATTATTCACACGTGCAACAACACAATACTCAAGATTTGTTTTAATTTGGGTAAGAATACAATTAAAATACATTTAAAAATATTTATAAAAACACTAGAAGTTCAGGTAGAATAAATAAATAATACAAATATTTATATAAAATGTAAGTTATATTAAAATTAGGGCTGTCAAACGATTACAATTTTTAATCAGATTAATCACAGCTTAAAAATTAATTAATCAGATTAATCACCGTTCGAACTATGTCTAAAATATGTCATTTCTTTATGTATATTGTGGGAATGGAAAGATAAATGAAAGAAGGCGGATATATCCATTTAACATACAGTATCTATGTTTATTATAACATTGTTCTGTGTCAAAATGAAAGACAGCCCACACACCTATCAATCATCAAACCGTGGGGTCTTAATTCATTACGTGTTGATTTCTATCAACGGGGGAGTACGTCAGGAAAGTCGACGTGGGGGGGGCGGCGGCTAGTGGAGTACTTTGTGACCACAGAGTGTGAACGTTGTGATCAGCTGTTTTAGTGCAGTTCTCCAGTGAAGGGGGGGAGAGAGAGAGTCTCCCGCCGCAGCCGGTTGGCGTAGTTTTGGCACAATTCCGTCGTACAGACCGACGTTAACAGCAGCCCTGTCTGTGCACACGGAGACCGACTCTGTCGTCCGGTGATCTAACCGCCTTCTGGAAAAGCTTCACAAGTACGTCGGTACGCAAATGCGCTTTGTGACCCAAGTTTCAGATTACACACATAACCTGCGTACCAGTTATGTGTTACCTGTACTACAGCAAAAGTATTCTCCGTCGGGACTTCCTGCAACAACACCACGCCGTTATCTTGATTCTGATTGGCCAGAAGACATTATCAAAGATGTTCTATTGAGAAGACGATCACTACGTGACAAAAGTTTTCAAAACCGTTTCTGGTCTTCGGTATTTCCAGACAAGTGGCTACTGAAATCAATCTTACTGCTGTCTGTGCAATTTACTCCACGAGTTGGCGGACTTTGTTTTGCTTACTTTAACATCATTTTTCATGGTGGGGCTAAGCCATTTCTTGGTATGGGTGTAGCTTACCCCAGCCATACCCTGGCGCTGCCACTGGTGGGGTGTATGGGGCGGGCCATTCTGCACATGCGTTAAATGCGTTAAATATTTTTTTTTAATTAATTACCGCCGTTTACGCGATAATTTTTACAGCATTAATTAAAATGTTCAATAAATGATATAATTTAATTCAATATAATACAAATATTTATAAAAACACAAGAAGTTAACGTAAAATGTCCATTAAATTAAACACTAAATAAAAAAATCTGAAAAAAGTACATTTCCAATAAAATATAATACGAATATTTTCTATTAAAAATGAGACGTTAAAGTTTAAATGTGCACTTCGCACTACAATATATATATATAATAAATGCCCTCCCCCCATTGCTCCCCTTCTTCTTTCTCTTTCCGTTGTCCCTCCTCCAGATAAAAGAAAAACACAGAAAATCTCACCTGGATAAAACACTTTTTCATGAATGTATAACGCTCGTGTGTGTGTGTGTGTGTGTGTGTGTGTGTGTGTGTGTGTGTGTGTGTGTGTGTGTGTGTGTGTGTGTGTGTGTGTGTGTGTGTGTGTGTGTGTGTGTGTGTGTGTGTGTGTGTGTGTGTGTGTGTGTGTGTGTGTGTGTGTGTGTGTGTGTGTGTGTGTGTGTGTGTGTGTGTGTGTGTGTGTGTGTGTGTGTGTGTGTGTGTGTGTGTGTGTGTGTGTGTGTGTGTGTGTGTGTGGCGTGGGGACGCATTAGAGCACATGTGAAGCAGAATAAAAAGCTGCATAATAACAGAGAAGCTGCTTTATGGAAGAACTCGGTGACATTTCACAAAGAAAAGTGTTATTTCCAGGGGGTCAATTTATCTATCAGAACTTTTTTTCAGAAGTAAAAAGCTAATGTTGGGCTATAAATGAACTACAGCACGGTCACATGACTTCACCACCGCTAAGCTAAAGGAGGCTAATGTTGGGCTATAAATGAACTACAGCACGGTCACATGACTTCACCACCGCTAAGCTAAAGGAGGCTAATGTTGGGCTATAAAGGAACTACAGCACGGTCACTTGACATCACCACCGCTAAGCTAAAGGAGGCTAATGTTGGGCTATAAAGGAACTACAGCACGGTCACATGACTTCACGTCACCACCGCTAAGCTAAAGGAGGCTAATGTTGGGCTATAAAGGAACTACAGCACGGTCACATGACTTCACGTCACCACCGCTAAGCTAAAGGTGGCTAATGTTGGGCTATAAAGGAACTACAGCACGGTCACATGACTTCACGTCACCACCGCTAAGCTAAAGGTGGCTAATGTTGGGCTATAAAGGAACTACAGCACGGTCACATGACTTCACGTCACCACCGCTAAGCTAAAGGAGGCTAATGTTGGGCTATAAAGGAACTACAGCACGGTCACTTGACTTCACCACCGCTAAGCTAAAGGAGGCTAATGTTGGGCTATAAAGGAACTACAGCACGGTCACATGACTTCACGTCACCACCGCTAAGCTAAAGGAGGCTAATGTTGGGCTATAAAGGAACTACAGCACGGTCACATGACTTCACGTCACCACCGCTAAGCTAAAGGTGGCTAATGTTGGGCTATAAAGGAACTACAGCACGGTCACATGACTTCACGTCACCACCGCTAAGCTAAAGGAGGCTAATGTTGGGCTATAAAGGAACTACAGCACGGTCACTTGACTTCACCACCGCTAAGCTAAAGGAGGCTAATGTTGGGCTATAAAGGAACTACAGCACGGTCACTTGACATCACCACCGCTAAGCTAAAGGAGGCTAATGTTGGGCTATAAAGGAACTACAGCACGGTCACATGACTTCACGTCACCACCGCTAAGCTAAAGGAGGCTAATGTTGGGCTATAAAGGAACTACAGCACGGTCACATGACTTCACGTCACCACCGCTAAGCTAAAGGTGGCTAATGTTGGGCTATAAAGGAACTACAGCACGGTCACATGACTTCACGTCACCACCGCTAAGCTAAAGGAGGCTAATGTTGGGCTATAAAGGAACTACAGCACGGTCACTTGACTTCACCACCGCTAAGCTAAAGGAGGCTAATGTTGGGCTATAAAGGAACTACAGCACGGTCACATGACTTCACGTCACCACCGCTAAGCTAAAGGTGGCTAATGTTGGGCTATAAAGGAACTACAGCACGGTCACATGACTTCACGTCACCACCGCTAAGCTAAAGGTGGCTAATGTTGGGCTATAAAGGAACTACAGCACGGTCACATGACTTCACGTCACCACCGCTAAGCTAAAGGCGGCTAATGTTGGTCTATAAAGGAACTACAGCACGGTCACATGACTTCACGTCATCACCGCTAAGCTATAGGAGGCTAATGTTGCGCTATAAAGGAACTACAGCACGGTCACATGACTTCACGTCATCACCGCTAAGCTACAGGAGGCTAATGTTGGTCTATAAAGGAACTACAGCATGGTCACATGACTTCACACACGATTTCCTGATTTCATCTGTTTCTATGTCATAGGCTAACTAATAAATCTAGTATTTCTGTCGGTGATATTGGGTCTAGGAGCCACTGAAAGGATATTTCCAGGTTATATCGTGCAGGATTGAAGGTCAGAGAGGATTTGTGCTGCAGACTGAGTTCTTATTACCTGTGAGCTACCTGCAGTGTTGTCCTAAAGCCTGGGTCTCCTTTCCTTATCCTGAGCCATGATTAAAGTTCAAAAGATGAAGAGGCGGCCGGTAAAAGTGAAAATGAGCCGAGATAAATCTGAATTCAGTCGAGGTGACACGCCGCCCTCAGGCTGGAAATTGAAAGTGTGCAGAGTGAGGGCGGTTTTATTATAACAGAGACTCAATACATCATAACAACAACAACAACAACAACGAGTCCTATTCCAGAGATTCTACTTTAAAGAGTCCTTTCCTGCTGATGTTCAGGTGTATATCAGTATGTAGTGTCTCTACTTTAAAGAGTTCTCTCCTGCTGATGTTCAGGTGTATATCAGTATGTAGTGTCTCTACTTTAAAGAGTCCTCTCCTGCTGATGTTCAGGTGTATATCAGTATGTAATGTCTCTACTTTAAAGAGTCCTCTCCTGCTGATGTTCAGGTGTATATCAGTATGTAGTGTCTCTACTTTAAAGAGTCCTCTCCTGCTGATGTTCAGGTGTATATCAATATGTAGTGTCTCTACTTTAAAGAGTCCTCTCCTGCTGATGTTCAGGTGTATATCAGTATGTAGTGTCTCTTCTTTAAAGAGTCCTCTCCTGCTGATGTTCAGGTGTATATCAGTATGTAGTGGCTCTACTTTAAAGGGTCCTCTCCTGCTGATGTTCAGGTGTATATCAGTATGTAGTGTCTCTACTTTAAAGAGTCCTCTCCGGCTGATGTTCAGGTGTATATCAGTATGTAGTGTCTCTACTTTAAAGAGTCCTCTCCTGCTGATGTTCAGGTGTATATCAGTATGTAGTGTCTCTACTTTAAAGAGTCCTCTCCTGCTGATGTTCAGGTGTATATCAGTATGTAGTGTCTCTACTTTAAAGAGTCCTCTCCTGCTGATGTTCAGGTGTATATCAGTATGTAGTGTCTCTACTTTAAAGAGTCCTCTCCTGCTGATGTCCAGGTGTATATCAGTATGTAGTGTCTCTACTTTAAAGAGTCCTCTCCTGCTGATGTTCAGGTGTATATCAGTATGTAGTGTCTCTACTTTAAAGAGTCCTCTCCTGCTGATGTTTTTAGTCTTTAGTGGACACATGAGTACACAGCTAATATGCTAATAGCTGCTAGCCGCGGCTATTGACCCTAATTAGTAAACATGTATTTACATTTCCATATATTTGCATTCACAAAGATTCCCTTCCTGTCCACAGTCACTTATACAGATGAATAATGCAGGACAACAATAATAACAATAAGGAGAACGTTGAAGGGGCCATTTTGTTTTGGATATTAATGACTCATGAATAATAAAAGAGTTTAATGAATGAAGCACTTATTTTGCATGTGAGGCAATATGATGAGGAAGCAGCTCTAGAAGTCTCTCTTATCAGAAGAGTTACTCCTGCTCTGCAAAGTAAAGAGGATTGTTTCAAACAGGAAGTGAAGTCTTTTTTTTTTTTAAAGCTTAATCAGGACACGGTGTTTCTACTGAAGCCTTCCGAGTAAATCGCCAGAACGCCGACACCTCCTCATCTCCACCGCTCCCATGTTTTATTTTGTGTTGCCATAAGTTAGTCTCTCTGCGTTTCTGCGCTGCGCTAATGCTAATAATGCTAATGCGAGCAAATAAAATGGCGGCTTTACAACATTTTTGGGAGTTTTACGGGGCGTGGTTTGCAATCCGCCCAGCCAATCAGACATAGGAACCTTTTTCTCCCACGAAAGCCCCTGCTCTCTAGCAGGGACGGAAAAGGGGGTGAAAAGGTTCTCATGAACTAATTTTAGTACCGGCTCTTTTTGGTGTGAACGCGACAAAAGAGTTCTCATGAACCTTTGTGGGAAAAGTACTGCTGTGTGAATGCGCCTTTTGTGGGTAAGGGTAGATAGCCCCCATTGTTCTGTGACCTGTCAATCATCAGACCGGGGGTCATATTTCATTATGTGTTCATTTGTATCTGAAGTTGTACCCATGGATGTATAAAGAAGAGTTCTACCGCAAAGTTATTCTCCGTGGGGACTTCCGGCAACAATCTTGACTCTGATTGGCCAGAAGACTCGAAAGAGAAGATGATCACTACGTGACAGACGTTTTCAAAACCGTTCATGGTCTCCGGTACTTCCGGTCCAACGCCTACTGCATGCACAGCGTTAGAAAATCGGACCTTCAAAATAAAAGTTTGACTTTTTACAACATTTTTGGGAAGGTTCTCATGAACTCATTTTAGTTCCGGATTTTTTTGGTGTGAACGCAACATTTTGGAACTAAAGTGGGAAAATGACTGCGGTGTGAACGCGCCTAATATAATAAGTCCCTAAAGTAAAAATCAGAAGCGTTATTTAACCTGGGGGTTATAGGGTTGTGTTCCAGTGGCTCTTTTTAAAAGTGAAACAAAATACAGATATTTAAAAGATATATACAATAAAAAAATATATATAAGGAATTGGAATAAAAAGACCCAAGAACACAAGAAGTCAAATAGTTGAATAGGGGACTGAAAACATGTCTTCTCCTTCTTCACAGACGCAGCTGAACATCCTCCTGGAGAAGCTGCGCGACACGGTGAGTGTTCCTCGGCATGATTCCATGTTTCTGTTCAGATGAGATTCCTAAAAAACACCTTTCTGTATTTCACGAGACCAAAACCTTCCTGTCACCATGTCCTGAGTCACGGTGTTTGGTATTCAGATTCTGCAGCTCCATCACTTTTATTGGACTGGGAATAGTGGAGAGTTGAGATTAGATGAGGGTAACTGTGCTGTGGCCAAAACAAGTCTAAATCCTGCAGAGAAACTCTGTTAAAGATACAGAACAATGCACTTCTGCTCCTTTACTTTGAAA
Source organism: Pogonophryne albipinna (assembly GCA_028583405.1). Taxonomy (NCBI): domain Eukaryota; kingdom Metazoa; phylum Chordata; class Actinopteri; order Perciformes; family Artedidraconidae; genus Pogonophryne; species Pogonophryne albipinna. The sequence continues at coordinate 68,119 of JAPTMU010000114.1, forward strand.
AGACTTCAAACTGTGCACTTCCTGTCTCTTTCTGAACTATATTCTGTCTGATTTCGATGCTTTTGTTCCGGATTAGTGGCTTTTATGAGTTTTGATTTTCACTTTCATTGGACTGGGACTAATGGAGTTCAGATTAGATCTAAATCCTACAGAAAAGCGTTATTTAGAAACAGAATAACGCACTTCTGCTGCTGTCCAAGAGAGATATTTGTACAGATTTATTTTTCATTTGTGTGGAAAAACATTCTGTAAAGAGATTAGTTAAGATCTTCTACTTGGAATATCTTCAATTTACTTTGAAAAGACTTCAACATGTGCACTTCCTGCACGGTGAGTGTTTCTCGGCATGATTAGATGTTTCTGTTCAGATGAGATTCCTGTAAAACACCTTTCTGTATTTCACGGGACCAAAACCTTCCTGCATCATGTCCTGAGTCACGGTGTTTTGTATCTGAGAGTGTGTGAGAGTGTGAGTGTGTGTTCTTCCTGCTGTTCCTGCTCTGATTGTTTTCCTCTCTCTTGCTGCAGGGATCCAGTTTCATCCGCTGCATTAAACCCAACCTGAAGATGATCAGCCACCAGTTTGAAGGAGCGCAGATCCTCTCTCAGCTGCAGTGCTCCGGTCAGTCGACACACATTCCCTCCTAACTTTAAGACCTCAAACTCATCTGTGGACTGATTTAGATTCATCTCTTTGGAAGAGCTTGTGATGCTACTTTTGTGACTTTAAAGCCATGTTCTTAAGGTTCTGTGAAATGGAGAAGCTTGCATTGAGGTTTCTGAAATGCTCCAACACGAAAAAACCTGCAGAGAAATCTCAGCACAATCCTCAAATGTGGAATTCTTGACAAGCGTTACCCACACTAAGTCCTTCCCTGCTTCAGTCACAACGTCCTTGTAGATATTGATTTGCCATTTTTCTTAAACTTATCCCCGAAATCAAGTAACTTGTGTTAAGCTTTCTGACTTAAACATGAAAAAGCTAATGGAAAAATAACCAAAATCTCCAAATAAACAATCTATCGAGACTTTACAAGCGTTACCCAGACTACATGCTTCTTATTTTCCAATCACAGAGCCATTTACTTGGAGAACAAGCTCAGAAACCTCAACAAAATCCTCAAAGGAAGAGTCCTTCAACACTTTACAAGCGTTACCCAGACTACTTCCTCTTTGTGTTTCCGTGTAGATGTACTTTTGTGTCTTTTAAAGCCATTGTCTTTTCCCCCAAATCAAGAATCATTTGAGTTCCTGGAATGTTCCTGAAGGAAAAAAGGACTTGTAATATTTAGAGAAATCTCCCCAAATCCTGAAAGGTGGTATTATTTACAGCTTTACAAGCATTCACCGGACAACATGCTCTTTTTTGTCCAACCATAAAGTCCTGGAGTGATGTTTAAAGATCTTGTGATGCTGCTTTTGAGACTTTGAAGCCATTTTCTTAAACTTCTGCATTGAGGTTTCTGAAATGTCGCTGCAGTCTTAAACACGAAAAACCTGCAGAGAAATCTCAGCACAATCCTCACATGTGGAATTCTTTACAAGCGTTACCCACACTAAGTCCTTTCCTGCTTCAGTCACAACGTCCTTGTAGATATTGTTTTGCCATTTTCTTAAACTTTTCCCCAAAATATCCATGAAAAGCTAAAAATAACCAAAATGTGCAAAAGGAAGAGTCCTTCAACACTTTACAAGCGTTACCCAGACTACTTCCTCTTGCTGTTTCCGCGTAGATGTACTTTTGTGACTTTTAAAGCCATTGTCTTGAACTTTTCCCCCAAATCAAAGTGCCTGCGACCCCCCTTTGCAGGAAGAGAGATGATGAGATCTCGTTTTAATATCCTCAGAGATTCAGCCTCCGTCCACAAGAAACCCAACGATGCCCCGCTCAGATTCTGCAGCTCCATCACTTTTATTGGACTGGGAATAGTGGAGAGTTGAGATTAGATGAGGGTAACTCTGCTGTGGCCAAAACAAGTCTAAATCCTGCAGAGAAACTCTGTTAAAGATACAGAACAATGCACTTCTGCTCCTTTACTTTGAAAAGACTTCAAACTGTGCACTTCCTGTCTCTTTCTGAACTATATTCTGTCTGATTTCGATGCTTTTGTTCCGGATTAGTGGCTTTTATGAGTTTTGATTTTCACTTTCATTGGACTGGGACTAATGGGGTTTAGATTAGATCTAAATCCTACAGAAAAGCGTTATTTAGAAACAGAATAACGCACTTCTGCTGCTGTCCAAGAGAGATATTTGTACAGATTTATTTTCATTTGTGTGGAAAAACATTCTGTAAAGAGATTAGTTAAGATCTTCTACTTGGAATATCTTCAATTTACTTTGAAAAGACTTCAAAATGAGCACTTCCTGTCTCTTTCTGAACTATATTCTGTCTGATTTCGATGGATTTTCACTTTCATTGGACTTGGAATAGTGGATAGTTTAGATTGGATCTAAATCCTACAGAAAAGCACTATTTAGAAACAGAATAACGCACTTCTGTTGCTGTCCAAGAGAGATGTGTACGGATGTATTTATCAAAGGGATTATTTAAGATTCTCTAGTTGGAATATCATTTAATTTACTTTGAAAATACTTCAAACTGTGCACTTCCTGTCTCTTTCTGAACTATATTCTGTCTGATTTTGATGCATTTATTCCGGATAAGTGGCTCATATTAAATTAGATTTTCACATGTATTGGACTGGGACTAATGGATAGTTTAAATTGGATCCAAACCCTACAGAAAAGCCTTATTGAAGCTACAGAATAATGCCCTTCTTGTCTCTTTCTGCACTGTATTCTGTCTGATTTTGATGCACTTGCTCCTGATTAGTGGCTCATTTAAGTATCACATTTGAAATCACCGCAACTAGAATGAAACCAAAGCTGTTTCCATAAGTCAAAAAGACAGCGAATAACCGCCCGTATTACCATCTTCTAAGTACGCCTGAAGTGGGGATTCCTAACTTTGTGATGGAGAATAACTGAGATCTGGTTTTAGTGTCCCCAAAAACGCTCCAAGGTGAACCTACTCACTTTCAGATGTAATAGTTGGGGAAGATATCTGGAGTGACACACAGATAACCGAGTCCTCTGGGAAACATCGTGATTACAGCAGGAGTCTGATGTGAGTTATGTGAAGCTGGAGGCTTTGTCTGAACACACAGGAGGAACGTTTTAATATCACAGAGTGAGACTGAGAAAGTCGTAAAGGGCTTTCTCAGTTTCACCTTTTAGTGGAGTTTGAGTCACACAGTTTTTGGTGATTTTGGTCTCAGGTTGTGTTTCTCTGTTGGTTGCAATGGTCAATGAAATACCTCTTATTGCAAACTGTAGGTATCTTAAAGGTCCCATGTCATTTCTACTGATCATAGTTCCATTGTTGAGGTCTACGAGAATAGATTTACATTGTTCAACGTTCCAAACTCACATTGGTTTCTCAAACGGCATCTCTGTATAGTCTGTGTATTCACTCTCTGTCCTACACTCTTGCTGGAGCTCCTGCCCCCCCCCCCCCCCTCCCGCTGGTCCAAACAAAGTAGGAACAGCATCGTTCTTCAGTGCCCTACGCTGTGCATATCCGGCATGCATCGCTGAAAGGTTTGGGAAGCTTTGTTTCGTGAAAGGCTGGCAGAGGAAGAAGAAAAAGAGAAATCTCCAACGAGGCGTTTTGGGGAGGTCTTCTCTGTGTTAGAGTTTTACTCGCTACAGGGTGCACTTTGAGGGTTTGTGACTCTGCAGACCGTTTACATGCAGAAGCTACAGAACACAAGGGGACGGGTCAGAACCGGAAAAGCATGACATGGGACCTTTAAGTTACAAATCTCTATCTTTAGCACAAATATGGTTGCTGGGTTAGTTCCCATCAGAAACGGGAGAAATTACATACACATTGTCAAATGTAAACGCACAGCGCCCCCTTTAAAACTCACACACCATGTCATTTCAAAGGAAGCATTAACAATTTCTTTATTTAACAAAAACAATGAATTCTTAAGCAGTAAAACATAAATAAACTCATGGGTTTTGCTGCTGCAGCCTTTGTTGTTCAGGTATGACTTTAGTTTATAGTGGCTAACGTTTCATTTAATCTGCTATTTATCCTGTAATTGTAGCTGCTGTTTGTTATGAAGGGATATTTGAAACATGCTAATTTGAATATATGTTAAAGTGGACCTATCATGCAAAATGCACTTCATGCAACCCTCTCTCTTTTCCTCCGTACCCAAATCTCTAAAAACGGGGAACAACGGAGCTGATCCAGATTTGCGTCCGATATGACGTAATATCTGAAATGTGGACCCACGGCCCAATCAGAAACGTTGCTATCAGAAACAATGCCCGACTGTTTTGGACGTAATATGGTCGGTGTTTACATTAGCATCGCTAACACTCAGAGCTAACCTGTACTGGAGAGCATGTGTGTGAAGAAGCAGGAAGTAAAAAGGAACTCACCTTGTGGTATAACCGGCAAGAGAGAAAGCCTTTGAGCTCCAAACTGTTTCAGAGAGAATCCTTGATAATCCATGATATGGCGTTTCATCACGGCAGCATTTAGTTTAGACGGTAGCTGCCGGGTCCCGCATGAGCTCAGACCCCTCCTCTTTAAAGCTTTATACCCAAATCAGCATTTTAGAAACAGGAAGTGAGATAGAGGGATATGAGGCATGGCTAGAATGGGTGATCTGTATTTTGAGCAAAACACTTCATAGACATGTTTTTTATATATTTGTATATATCTGAGACCTCTGCTATTGCCTACAAATAGCATGATAGGTGACCTTTATGTTAAAGAAGCATTTAGCTGCAATGTTGGGTCCCAGTGTCCCCAGGATAAAAGACGCCTAAGTCGACCTGAAGTAGCTTCCTGTCTAAAGACCGTCTTCCTGTGTCTCCTCTCCTCTAGGCATGGTGTCGGTGTTGGATCTGATGCAGGGAGGCTTTCCATCCCGCGCTCCTTTCCACGAGCTCTACAACATGTACCAGCAGTACATGCCTCCCAAACTCTGCCGCCTCGACCCCCGACTCTTCTGCAAGGTGCTTTTATTATCCTTTTTTTGTATACATTCAGACATAACATACATACTGTTTAAAAACTCTCCCTGGTCCCCGGCTTGAGCTTCATTCTCAGGATCCATGTATCTGTGATCCTCTCCAGAATGGAAGGAGTCATCACATACAGAGCATCAAGTAGTTCCTGAACAGTGTCCTTCACATGCTGATATCCAAGAGAGGGAGTTACACAGTCACAAGATGGAGGAATACCGGTTCTTGTAGGTCAGGGTTGCCCAATACGTTGATCGTAAAGGTAGTGTGGGTAGATCGCATGGCATTGGAAGAAGAAAAGAAGAAAGTTAGCCTATCATCCACCCTTCCTATGGCATTTGCCACTTGATAGACGTACAGGTAAGCCAGTCTGAGACCAAAAATGTACTGAGTTGTATTGTGCCATACGGGTTCATGCAGTTGTGCAAGGTACACCAACATAAGCTATACTCAGTATCTATAAATAAATATATGTTTAGCATTTTGAAAGTAGGTAGACAGGCCCGCCCCTCCCTACACGCAGATCACGCAATATGCGGCGCAATTGGTGTAAGCGCGCCACAGTTCCTCCGCCGCTGCGAGGTTCCGGCGCTCGCAGTTCACTAGCACCCACACACCAACCCCCCCCGTCGTCGACGACGACGCTCGCGGCACAGAGGCCCTGTAGGTAGACCATTTTGACTTGGTCATTTTAAAAGTAGCTCCCAAGCTGAAAAAGTGTGTGCACCCCTGTTCTAGGTAATCCGACTTTCTCTCAAAGTTCCGACTTTCTCTCAAAGTTCCGACTTTCTCTCAAAGTTCTGACTTTCTCTCAAAGTTCCGACTTTCTCTCAAAGTTCCGACTTTCTCTCAAAGTTCCGTCTTTCTCTCAAAGTTCCGTCTTTCTCTCAAAGTTCCGTCTTTCTCTCAAAGTTCCGTCTTTCTCTCAAAGTTCTGACTTTCTCTCAAAGTTCCGACTTTCTCAAAGTTCTGACTTTCTCTCAAAGTTCCGTCTTTCTCTCAAAGTTCTGACTTTCTGCACTAAACTGTTTTATTGTAGAGATCACTTACAGTATCTTCTTGATTTTTTATATTCTATATTTCTATCATTGACCTTCTACTTTCCCCCTATGAAAGTATGTACTCTCAAAGTTCCGACTTTCTCTCAAAGTTCCGTCTTTCTCTCAAAGTTCCGTCTTTCTCTCAAAGTTCTGACTTTCTCTCAAAGTTCAGACTTTCTCTCAAAGTTCTGACTTTCTCTCAAAGTTCAGACTTTCTCTCAAAGTTCTGACTTTCTCTCAAAGTTCTGACTTTCTCTCAAAGTTCTGACTTTCTCTCAAATTTCCGACTTTCTCTCAAAGTTCTGTCTTTCTCTCAAAGTTCAGACTTTCTCTCAAAGTTCCGACTTTCTCTCAAAGTTCCGTCTTTCTCTCAAAGTTCAGACTTTCTCTCAAAGTTCAGACTTTCTCTCAAAGTTCTGACTTTCTCTCAAAGTTCCGACTTTCTCTCAAAGTTCTGACTTTTATTATGAATTATTCTTATTGTGATATTACCCCATGTTAATGTGCTCCTGTTGCTTGGTTCCAGGCTCTGTTCATGGCTCTGGGTCTGAATGAAAACGACTATAAGTTCGGACTGACTCGAGTGTTTTTCCGGCCGGGGAAGGTGAGTCCTTTTTGTTAAACGTCCTCTATTTATTCCCCTTTGGCACAAGCTAACATAAGTATTGTAGTGTAAGGACTCTGGGCTGCTTGTAGCTGCCCACTGCTCCTATTACTAGGATGGGTTAAATGTCACTGTGCATGTACATGACAAATAAAAGGGGGTTTCATCCTCATATTCTTAAGAAAATTATTATAAAATATCAAGATATGTCTTGAAAAAGTCATTAGACCGCGGCAGTCCGCATGCCTCTGTCCACAGTACTGAGTGTATGTCCCTTTGGGTCAAAGCGTGACATGTCATTTAATCTACTGTCTTCATAAGGCAAGCCATTTTGACTGATATATCACCTTTCAACCACAAAGCATCCAAGTGCATGAAGAGCTTTAAGAAATGGTGTTATTAAAAACAAGCTAATATAGAACAACACGGGTTTAATGGATTATTGTGACATCCAGTCTGTGACAATAAAGAGGGTTTCGTCCTCCAATTAAAACGTATCAAGATATGTTTGAAACGAATATAAAAATAGTTCAATTTAGAGTTGCTAATTATTTGTGCAGTATATCAGAATGTACTGTAAAGAGGGAGAACGTGCAAACAATTCAGAGGAATGTGCACGTTATTTCTTGGCAAAGATATGTCTTGAAAAAAGACAGAGGACCGCTGCAGTCAGCATGTTGTTGTGTCCTTGGGCAAGGCACTTCCCCCCCCAAATTGCTCCTCTGGGGATTGCCCCTCAGTATTGAATGTGTGAAGTCACTTTGGGTAAAAGCGTAATGTAATATATCAGAATGTACTGTAGGGCTGTCCCGAATACCATTTTTCGGGCTCCAGATATTCGATAGTAATCAGCAGCGAACCGCTTCAACACGTGTATTCACGGCATTCTTTTTGTTATTCTACAGTATTGTTGTTTTATAGTTATTTGTTAATGTAACCCAATTTGTGTTCTTTGAAATTGAAAAGGATATCGCATTGTGTTTGTTACTTTCGTTGCAGTTGTATGTCTTAAGTGTAATTTGGCTTGGCTTCCTATTTATGGACATGCTTTTATTTTGAAGGAGAGTTAGCGCTGTTGACAGGAAGTTGTTGTTGCTATGGAAACAACGTGATGGAGATTAAGGCAGAAAAGTAATATCTACATATAAAAACGGAGAAAGTAAACTATAACGTTTATGGTTAAGTGTTAGCACCCCCGAAGAGGCACAAGCTCTTACGTTGATATTGGAGTTTTCAATAAATTCAATTTGGAAAAAAACGGGGAAAAAACAAACAAAACAAATATCTGAATAACGAAATTGAAACGCGAATAGTACTCCAACAAACGTATATTCGGATATTCGGGTACAGCCCTAGTGTACTGTGAAGTGGGAAAGCTGTGCAGATTAAAGAGTATTCAGAGAAATGTGACGTTATTTCTTGGTAATCTGCGAATAACGGGACACGGGCACTCGGATATTAAAGGTATGAACTCTGCTGCTTCCTTCATTATTAAAGCAGCAGCAGAGGGTCATCAGTCTGAGGTTTCCAGAGGACTCGAACACAACACATCTCTCGCCTGCTGTGCACTCTGTTCTGAAAGATGCATGAAGGAAGAAGGGAACTGAGAGTCTCAAATGAACGCTTCCTGCCGCACTCGTAGTGAAATATGGAATAGATTTCTCCAAACCATAGATATTAATCTGTATTAGTTTGACAGCAGTTTCTGAGAAGTTACCACAGCTGTAGCGCGGGGGAACAGAGTTTGGCTTCACGATGATGTATTATTAACCGCCATGATTCTGCTTCACTGTCCTCTCTATGCACTGCACTTCAAAAGCTGTAGGATGTATAGTACGGTTGCATCTATGCGATAAGGGAAGCTTGATATTTGTTGGAGTTATCGAGTGGTCACTTTAAGACGTGAAAATCACAGACCGTATAAAACATTTAATTGGCATTTTGGAAGTTGAGCCATTTAGCGTGTTTGTGCATCCTTAATTAAACTAGGGTATCGTTAAGATGTTAACGGTAATACTCTTACTGCTTATCGATCCGGTGTTTAACGATATTTTTATAGGATCTTTTTGCTATTTTCTAAATGGAAAACAGAACTAATTGGAAACAGAATTACGATTGCTTTATTTAATGTAAAGTGTGGATTCCGGGCTGCTAGCATCTACTACTACCTGCTGTAGTAACTAAGTACATTTACTCACTGTACTTAGTTCAGTGTTGAGGTACTTTACTTAGTATTTTGATGTTATGCTACTGTGTACTTCTACTTCTCTACAATTCAGAGGTAACTTGTTTTCCACTAGATGTATTTAATACCTTTAGTTACAGATTTGTATTAGTTAACAAGAAATAGACTGAAGTGTCTTGACGTCTAACCTTTAAAGGTCAATAACATGTTAAGGAAGGGAAAACATCAATTCAGTTAGAGGTTACAGAATAAAACAGGTTCAACTCGAGGCCAATAGAGCAGTGCAGGGGTGACGTATTCACCCGGAAGGAAGCTGCTGGTTCCCTCGACAAGAAAGCAACGGGATTTTGGAAAATAGCTTGAATTAAGGTCTGTGGAAAAGGAACCTGTTTGATAAATGCACGTTTTGTTCAGCCGGATCATCTCCACATGTCTACCCTACTTTTATGATGTTCTAATCATAAATCTAACGTCCAGAAGCAACATGCTAACGTTATGCTATAAAGGAACTACAGGCGAGTCCAGCAGCACGACTTCAACGTCACGCCGACTTCAGATCCATATTCAAACACACAGATTCTAAATGGAACGAGTTGAAGCGTTTGTTTGAACACTTTGCAGGAGGCAGGGACTTGCTTTCAAGCAGAACAGAAACTAACTTAGAGGAGTGTTTTACGTGTTCGGCGTAATGACGTACAACGGCCTCCACGACTTCTGTAGTCCTATTCAGCCACTTGGTAACAACCATCGTTTTTCAGACACGTCAACTCTTCAGAAATCACCAGCGGAGTCACTGCTGATGATTTAATGTAGAACTAAACGTGATCCGTCTCTTACATTTGTTTCAACAACAGATCTTAGTTCGAGCTATTTTCCAAAAACATGTTCAAAATCCCATTGGCTCTGAGACGAGGGAACAGGAAGTGGTGAAATGCTGACTCACTTCCTGGTTTTAGGACTCTTTCCTGCACCACTCTCTACCACTCTCCACTTGAGTTAAAAACACAGGTACAGAAAAGCAAACCAGAAATAGAAATCCTCCCGTTTTCCCTCAGTTTGCAGTTTGATTCGATCATGAAGTCGGATCCTTTCTTTGGGGAAGAAAGTGTCTAAGTGTCTTGACGTTTAACCTTTAAAGGTAAATTACAGTTTGAGTAAGGGAAGACATAACTTCAGTTAAAGGTTACAGAATAAAACGGGTTATACTTGAGGCTAATACAGAAAGTGTAGAGGCAGAAATCCATAATCACTCCCACCATCTTGTTTTCTACGCAGCTCTCCACTTGAGTTAAAAGCAAACCAGATATACCATCCGTCATACTCTCTTTCGTGTTGTTTTCCCTCAGTTTAAAGAGTTTGATTCGATCATGAAGTCGGACCCGGACCACCTGGCTGAGCTGGTGAAGAAGGTGAACACCTGGCTGATCCACAGCCGCTGGAAGAAGGTCCAGTGGTGCACGCTGTCCGTCATCAAACGTGAGACTTTATACTTTCATTGTATTACATTTTAAATGGAGAGAAGTACTTTTACTACATTACTTTTTTACAGCTTGAGCAGGGCTCGACAGTAACGGTTGCCAGGTTGCCATTGGCAACCATTCAGAAAAAAAGTCAACCACTTCTTGGCCTTTGGTTGCCATCAGTGGCAACCCGTTTTTAACATAAAGAAATAAGGACAGCTAAATGTGCACCCAAAAGAGATGCATGCTAATTATTTGTTGTTTTAAGAGTGATATTTAATTATTGTTGTAACCAGTCGAAACCTGATACTTAAGTTGCACGTGCATTGGTGTGATTACGGAGCCAGAAAGCGATGCACGTGCGCGGTGCGCCGTGTGTTTGTTTTACAACAAATGGCGAAGCAAATTAAGTTGTTTGACTGTGGGGTAAAAAGTTCAGCCAACCGTCAACATCTCAGACGAATGTTCAAAGTGACTCAACTGATGAAGCGCAAGGTGAACCCGAACGAAAGCAAAGAGGAAATGTGCAAAGTCTGTACATTCTGCTCTGCTGTGCATTCACTTCCGGTAAAAGTTCCTTCAAAATAAGAGTCCCGATCTTATTACTACCAAAATAAAAGTGCTAAACGAAACTTTACCATAGGAAAATATTGGCATACAAATATAATCACTTCTATAAAAAGGTAACACATTTGAAATATAGTTAGACGTGTTAAAGGTAATTAACAGCATTAATAATTAATATCTAATTCTTAACTGTGAATGGTTTCATTTATTTAACATTAGAAATGTTTTAGTCTGGCCAATCCAAGACTTCAATGCTGAAGGGCCAGTGGATCTATGGTGGGGGTCAGCACAAAGGTCAAGACTTCAATGCTGAAGGGCCAATGGATCTATGGTGGGGGTCAGCACAGAGGTCAAGACTTCAATGCTAAAGGGCCAGTGGATCTATGGTGGGGGTCAGCACAAAGGTCAAGACTTCAATGCTAAAGGGCCAGTGGATCTATGGTGGGGGTCAGCACAAAGGTCAAGACTTCAATGCTGAAGGGCCAGTGGATCTATGGTGGGGGTCAGCACAAAGGTCAAGACTTCAATGCTGAAGGGCCAGTGGATCTATGGTGGGGGTCAGCACAAAGGTCAAGACTTCAATGCTGAAGGGCCAGTGGATCTATGGTGGGGGTCAGCACAAAGGTCAATACTTCAATGCTGAAGGGCCAGTGGATCTATGGTGGGGGTCAGCACAAAGGTCAAGACTTCAATGCTGAAGGGCCAGTGGATCTATGGTGGGGGTCAGCACAGAGGTCAAGACTTCAATGCTAAAGGGCCAGTGGATCTATGGTGGGGGTCAGCACAAAGGTCAAGACTTCAATGCTGAAGGGCCAGTGGATCTATGGTGGGGGTCAGCACAAAGGTCAAGACTTCAATGCTGAAGGGCCAGTGGATCTATGGTGGGGGTCAGCACAAAGGTCAAGACTTCAATGCTGAAGGGCCAGTGGATCTATGGTGGGGGTCAGCACAAAGGTCAATACTTCAATGCTGAAGGG
>JAPTMU010000114.1:87500-128959 GCA_028583405.1 Pogonophryne albipinna
AGTAAAAGTAGAAGTACTCAGATCTTGTACTTGAGTAAAAGTAGAAGTACTCAGGTCCTGTACTTTAGTAAAAGTAGAAGTACTCAGATCTTGAGTAAAAGTAGAAGTACTCAGATCTTGTACTTGAGTAAAAGTAGAAGTACTCAGATCTTGTATTTAAGTAAAAGTAGAAGTACTCAGGTCTTGTACTTTAGTAAAAGTAGAAGTACTCAGGTCTTGTACTTGAGTAAAAGTAGAAGTACTCAGATCTTGAGTAAAAGTAGAAGTACTCAGATCTTGTACTTGAGTAAAAGTAGAAGTACTCAGATCTTGTATTTAAGTAAAAGTAGAAGTACTCAGATCTTGTACTTTAGTAAAAGTAGAAGTACTCAGATCTTGTATTTAAGTAAAAGTAGAAGTACTCAGATCTTGTACTTTAGTAAAAGTAGAAGTACTCAGGTCCTGTACTTTAGTAAAAGTAGAAGTACTCAGATCTTGTATTTAAGTAAAAGTAGAAGTACTCAGATCTTGTACTTTAGTAAAAGTAGAAGTACTCAGATCTTGTACTTTAGTAAAAGTAGAAGTACTCAGATCTTGTACTTTAGTAAAAGTAGAAGTACTCAGATCTTGTACTTGAGTAAAAGTAGAAGTACTCAGATCTTGTATTTAAGTAAAAGTAGAAGTACTCAGGTCTTGTACTTTAGTAAAAGTAGAAGTACTCAGGTCTTGTACTTTAGTAAAAGTAGAAGTACTCAGGTCCTGTACTTTAGTAAAAGTAGAAGTACTCAGATCTTGAGTAAAAGTAGAAGTACTCAGATCTTGTACTTGAGTAAAAGTAGAAGTACTCAGATCTTGTATTTAAGTAAAAGTAGAAGTACTCAGATCTTGTACTTTAGTAAAAGTAGAAGTACTCAGGTCTTGTACTTTAGTAAAAGTAGAAGTACTCAGGTCCTGTACTTTAGTAAAAGTAGAAGTACTCAGATCTTGAGTAAAAGTAGAAGTACTCAGATCTTGTTCTTGAGTAAAAGTAGAAGTACTCAGATCTTGTATTTAAGTAAAAGTAGAAGTACTCAGGTCTTGTACTTGAGTAAAAGTAGAAGTACTCAGATCTTGAGTAAAAGTAGAAGTACTCAGATCTTGTACTTGAGTAAAAGTAGAAGTACTCAGATCTTGTATTTAAGTAAAAGTAGAAGTACTCAGATCTTGTACTTTAGTAAAAGTAGAAGTACTCAGATCTTGTATTTAAGTAAAAGTAGAAGTACTCAGATCTTGTACTTTAGTAAAAGTAGAAGTACTCAGATATTGTACTTGAGTAAAAGTAGAAGTACTCAGATCTTGTATTTAAGTAAAAGTAGAAGTACTCAGATCTTGTACTTTAGTAAAAGTAGAAGTACTCAGGTCCTGTACTTTAGTAAAAGTAGAAGTACTCAGATCTTGTATTTAAGTAAAAGTAGAAGTACTCAGATCTTGTACTTTAGTAAAAGTAGAAGTACTCAGATCTTGTACTTTAGTAAAAGTAGAAGTACTCAGATCTTGTACTTTAGTAAAAGTAGAAGTACTCAGATCTTGTACTTGAGTAAAAGTAGAAGTACTCAGATCTTGTATTTAAGTAAAAGTAGAAGTACTCAGATCTTGTACTTTAGTAAAAGTAGAAGTACTCAGATCTTGTACTTGAGTAAAAGTAGAAGTACTCAGATCTTGTACTTTAGTAAAAGTAGAAGTACTCAGGTCTTGTACTTTAGTAAAAGTAGAAGTACTCAGGTCTTGTACTTAAGTAAAAGTAGAAGTACTCAGGTCTTGTACTTGAGTAAAAGTAGAAGTACTCAGATCTTGAGTAAAAGTAGAAGTACTCAGATCTTGTACTTGAGTAAAAGTAGAAGTACTCAGATCTTGTATTTAAGTAAAAGTAGAAGTACTCAGATCTTGTACTTTAGTAAAAGTAGAAGTACTCAGATCTTGTACTTTAGTAAAAGTAGAAGTACTCAGATCTTGTACTTTAGTAAAAGTAGAAGTACTCAGATCTTGTACTTGAGTAAAAGTAGAAGTACTCAGATCTTGTACTTTAGTAAAAGTAGAAGTACTCAGATCTTGTACTTTAGTAAAAGTAGAAGTACTCAGATCTTGTACTTTAGTAAAAGTAGAAGTACTCAGATCTTGTACTTGAGTAAAAGTAGAAGTACTCAGATCTTGTATTTAAGTAAAAGTAGAAGTACTCAGATCTTGTACTTTAGTAAAAGTAGAAGTACTCAGATCTTGTACTTGAGTAAAAGTAGAAGTACTCAGATCTTGTACTTTAGTAAAAGTAGAAGTACTCAGGTCTTGTACTTTAGTAGAAGTAGAAGTACTCAGGTCCTGTACTTTAGTAAAAGTAGAAGTACTCAGGTCTTGTATTTAAGTAAAAGTAGAAGTACTCAGGTCTTGTACTTTAGTTAAAGTAGAAGTACTCAGGTCTTGTACTTGAGTAAAAGTAGAAGTACTCAGATCTTGTACTTTAGTAAAAGTAGAAGTACTCAGATCTTGAGTAAAAGTAGAAGTACTCAGATCTTGTACTTTAGTAAAAGTAGAAGTACTCAGATCTTGTACTTTAGTAAAAGTAGAAGTACTCAGATCTTGTACTTTAGTAAAAGTAGAAGTACTCAGATCTTGTACTTGAGTAAAAGTAGAAGTACTCAGATCTTGTACTTGAGTAAAAGTAGAAGTACTCAGACCTTGTACTTGAGTAAAAGTAGAAGTACTCAGATCTTGTATTTAAGTAAAAGTAGAAGTACTCAGATCTTGTACTTTAGTAAAAGTAGAAGTACTCAGGTCTTGTACTTGAGTAGAAGTACTCAGGTCTTGTACTTGAGTAGAAGTACTCAGGTCTTGTACTTGAGTAAAAGCAGAAGTGCTCAGGTCTTGTACTTGAGTAAAAGTAGAAGTACTCAGGTCTTGTACTTGAGTAAAAGTAGAAGTACTCAGGTCTTGTACTTGAGTAAAAGTAGAAGTACTCAGGTCTTGTACTTGAGTAAAAGTAGAAGTACTCAGGTCTTGTACTTGAGTAAAAGTAGAAGTACTCAGATCTTGTACTTGAGTATAAGTACCAAACAGAGCTCCATCTTCTCTCGGGGTGTAGTCGTAGAAAAAAGACCAGTTCTGCAGAGAGACTGGAGCTCTGTTTTTTGTATGGTAATCAGAGCCTGTCCATAATGAACACCGAGCTTAGTCAATAAGGGTTTTTGTGCCAGAACGCTGATCGATATGTCGGATCATCTCATTGCAGCGATTTGGCAGAAACGAAGGAGACCATGAAGCACTAATGGGCTTTAAAATGGAAAAGTCTGGCAGATGATTTACTGGAAAAAACATGAAGCGATTCCAGAAGGAGAGGAAAGAGCAGGAGATACCTCAAAGTGTCTCCTCCTCCTGGATAAAACAATTTAAAAAACGAACACTTTGAATGCCTCTACGAGAGATTTCAGGATAAAAAATGCTTGTTTACCCATGTTGGTCCCTGAAGGCAGCATCTCCCTCGTTCAATGGGATTTCTCCATGTGGTTGAGAAGTCACGTCACCACCGCTAAGCTAATGTTGGGCTATAAAGGAACTACAGCACGGTCACATGACTTCACGTCACCACCGCTAAGCTAAAGGTGGCTAATGTTGGGCTATAAAGGAACTACAGCACGGTCACATGACTTCACGTCACCACCGCTAAGCTAAAGGAGGCTAATGTTGGGCTATAAAGGAACTACAGCACGGTCACATGACTTCACGTCACCACCGCTAAGCTAAAGGCGGCTAATGTTGGGCTTTAAAGGAACTACAGCACGGTCACATGACTTCACGTCACCACCGCTAAGCTAAAGGCGGCTAATGTTGGGCTATAAAGGAACTACAGCACGGTCACATGACTTCACATCACCACCGCTAAGCTAAAGCTGGCTAATGTTGGGCTATAAAGGAACTACAGCACGGTCACATGACTTCACGTCACCACCGCTAAGCTAAAGGCGGCTAATGTTGGGCTATAAAGGAACTACAGCACGGTCACATGACTTCACGTCACCACCGCTAAGCTAAAGGCGGCTAATGTTGGGCTATAAAGGAACTACAGTACGGTCACATGACTTCACGTCACCACCGCTAAGCTAAAGGCGGCTAATGTTGGGCTTTAAAGGAACTACAGCACGGTCACATGACTTCACGTCACCACCGCTAAGCTAAAGGCGGCTAATGTTGGGCTATAAAGGAACTATAGCACGGTCACATGACTTCACATCACCACCGCTAAGCTAAAGCTGGCTAATGTTGGGCTATAAAGGAACTACAGCACGGTCACATGACTTCACGTCACCACCGCTAAGCTAAAGGCGGCTAATGTTGGGCTATAAAGGAACTACAGCACGGTCACATGACTTCATGTCACCACCGCTAAGCTAAAGGCGGCTAATGTTGGGCTATAAAGGAACTACAGTACGGTCACATGACTTCACATCACCACCGCTAAGCTAAAGGTGGCTAATGTTGGGCTATAAAGGAACTACAGCACGGTCACATGACTTCACGTCACCACCGCTAAGCTAAAGGCGGCAAATGTTGGGCTATAAAGGAACTACAGCACGGTCACATGACTTCACGTCACCACCGCTAAGCTAAAGGAGGCTAATGTTGGGCTATAAAGGAACTACAGCACGGTCACATGACTTCACGTCACCACCGCTAAGCTAAAGGAGGCTAATGTTGGGCTATAAAGGAACTACAGCACGGTCACATGACTTCACGTCACCACCGCTAAGCTAAAGGAGGCTAATGTTGGGCTACAAAGGAACTACAGCACGGTCACATGACTTCACGTCACCACCGCTAAGCTAAAGGTGGCTAATGGTTCCTTTGTGTCTTCTCTTGCAGTGAAGAACAAGATCTTGTACCGGACCCACGCCTGCATTAAGATGCAGAAGACGGTCCGGATGTGGCTCTGCAGGAGGAAACACAAACCAAGGTGAGTCTTCCTCCTCTTCCTCCTCCAGCTCCTTCAGCTTCTGTATGTTTCAAAAGAAGGAGGTGATTGTTTTGGGAAGAGGATGGGTTAGGGTAGAAAAAGAAGAGAGGAAGCAGACAGAAAAACGTGGGGAAAAGGGTCTTTAAACATTAGCCTTTTCTCCTTCCCTTCCTTCCTCCTCTATACATCCTTTCCTCACCTCTCTTCCTTTCTTCCTCTATATACATCCTTTCCCTCTCCTCAATCCTCATCTTCTTCATTATCTGCTGCCACTTTCACAGCTCAGCAGTCCACACACACACACACACACACACACACACACACACACACACACACACACACACACACACACACACACACACACACACACACACACACCTGGCAGCTTATTACCACGGATAAATAGCAGAGACCCGGGGGAGGCAGGTGAAGAGGAATTGATTTTGTGTGTGTGCGTGTGCGCGTGCGGGTGTGTGTTGAGCTTTTTTAGTTAAGAGGTAACATGAGTGACAAACGTGAAATGAACAGAAAAATTAAACCCAGCGGAAAGTCAGGGAACTCAAAAAGGAAAGTGAGTTTGTTTCAGATGTTTCCCAGTAAGTGAAAACATACAATGAATTGTGTGTGTGTGTGTGTGTGTGTGTGTGTTTGTAGGATCGACGGCCTGGTGAAGGTGAGAAACCTGAAGAAGAGGATGGACCGTTTCAGCGAGGTGATCTCCGGCCTGAAGGAGGGCAAGCAGGAGATGACCGAACAGATCCAGGACCTGGAGGGCACCATCGACTCACTCATGATCAAAATCAAGGTGAGGGACAACAACAACAACAACAACAAGAAGGGGAAGCAGTGAATGCCGTTCCTTAAGAAATTGCTGCTTCTAAGTGTGTTCTCGTTCTCTCCGTCAGAGCACCATCATGACTCGAATGGAGATCGATCACGAGTTCAAGGCTCTTGTGACCCGGTCGGAGCAGCTGCTGACGGCCATGCAGAACAAGAAGAAGGAGGAAGAGGAGCGCGAGAGACTGAAGAAGATCCAGGAGGAGATGGAGAGGGAGAAGAAGAGGAGGGACGAGGAAGATCAGCAGCGCAAGCAGGATGAACACGATCGTCGTCTGTAAGTGTATTCCCAACTCTAGCTGAAATGCTCACAACGAAGCATTTCAGTACGAGCAACAACATGAGGTTGTATTTATTATTTCTATATGTATTTCCAATAAGGTTTTATTTAAAGGTAATATTTTCTAAATGATTACAATTATTATAAAAAAAAGAAATTCTAACTATTTTTCCAAATATTTTTAAAACGTTTTTGACCTGTTTTAAAACTTTTTTTGACATATTTTAAAACTTTTCTGACATATTTTTTATTTATTTTAAAACTTTTTTGACATATTTGAAAACGTGTTTTTAACATATTAGAAAACGTGTTTTTGACATATTTTTAAAGTTTTTTGACATTTTAAAACGTTTTTTGAAATATTTTAAAACGTTTTTTGACAATTATTTAAAATGTATTTTAAAAAGTATTTTTTATATTTTTAAAACGTTTTTTGGCATTTTAAAACTTTTGTGACATATTTTAAAACGTTTTTTTCACATATTTTAAAACGTTTTTTTCACATATTTTAAAACGTTTTTTGACAATTATTTAAAATGTATTTTAAAAAGTATTTTTTACATTTTTAAAACGTTTTTTGACATTTTAAAACTTTTGTGACATATTTGAAAACGTGTTTTTAACATATTTTAAAACGTTTTTTGACATTTTAAAACGTTTTTTGAAATATTTTAAAACGTTTTTTGACAATTATTTAAAATGTATTTTAAAAAGTATTTTTTACATTTTTAAAACGTTTTTAAAAACAATTACTAAATTGAAATGTATGTTAAAAATAAATAAATATAAACAATATGACAAAAACTATGAAATTCAATATCTGCAGTATTCGCAGAGTAAATGAAATATATATATTTTTTTAAACACAAACAAATTACTTTTAAGACGAAATGTAAAAAAAAAGACCAAAAAAGTATCATAACTTGTTTATGTAATTAATCAACCCACTGCTTGTTTCAAAGCTCTCTGGAAAGTACTTTCCTCTCTCTCAGTGTTTTGCTTTTATCGCGCTGCCAAGCATTAAAGAGGCTCAAAGTATTGACCCGAGAGAAACCCACTCGCCTATTTAAACGCTCTGCAGAGGAACGCTGCCCGCTCACTCCAGGGTTTACGTAATGACGCCGCTGCTTTAAGGGCTTTGTTTATGTATATCTGCGAGATATTAAGTGGTTTCTCAGCTTCCTCTGTGCTCTGCTTTCACTCCATCCAATCTGATGAAATGCTCAAATATGTGCCTTCTTTCTATTTGAAGTTGAAGATTAAACACAATGCTTTGGCTTTTCTGAGTTACAAAAACGTCTTCAGAGTCGGTGAGATGGAAAGACATCCAGACTTTGGGGTGAGATGGACTGAATAACCACAGAAGAATCTGCCTTAAAACGTCGCCTTGAGGAACAAATACCTCTGTAAAGCTTATTTAATGACATTAAGGACGAGATTCACTTTAATTGTGATTAAAGGAAAGCATCACAGAGACTCAGTAAACTGTAAAGAAGAAGACGGAGACGTGTGATTCTCTCCAGGGGTTTTCTAGAAAGAGATAGCATGAGTACTGTGGCTCTTGTTTATCAGATATATCAACAACAACATGACGCTCGTATACAAGAGGCCTGTACTACGAAGCCGGATTTTAGCTTAGCGGCTAACTTCAGGGTTAACTCTGGGTTTCTCTGTCCCACGAAGCTGGTTCTCTTCTTAGCGGCTAGATCTCCATGGTAACTGATGCTTAGTGGCTAACCTGGTCGGGAGCAGGTTAGGTTCCAGGCTAAGAGCTCAACTCAGTGAAAGCACCGCCTGCTGACCAATCAGAGCTCAGTGTGCGGAGTTTAAAGCGATCAAGTCATATTACAGGAGAAAGGAAATACAGAAAGACGGCCGGCAAAAATCACCGACTGTGTGAACGTGAACATGAATAGAATATCACCTCCATCTTCAGAGCAATCTGACTATTATAACATTAGCGTTAAGAAAGCTTACTGAAATATCTGCCACAACATAAGTAACCGGATCAGAGTCACATTACGTACAGTCCGCGGCATATCACTTCATAATGTATCATATATCTCCTGATCTGAGTCAGCTGAGCCGTATCTGGCCGTGCAACACTCACAGAGTCACAGACTGGATGCAGAAGGATTATTTTAAGCAACACATTAAGTTGAGGAAACACTCGAGTCAAATGTAATGAAAGTCAGATGGTGTCTTAGACGGGCAGTGATATCATAAACCTGTTAATGTACGCATTCAAACACTTGTTCTGTTACCAGCTGTGTTCACCTTGCAGCTGCAGCTCTGTGGCTTTGATCCTGGATCAAGTGTTTAAGTCATGTTTAAAGTTTAACTTCTTCATACGTCTAATATTATAGTTCACTTTTCATTCAGGAAGTGTGACGCTGCGCTGTCAGTACGCTTCTCCATTTTTGTGATTGGTCAAATGCTGCTAGCCCCGCCCCTTTCATGTAAACGCGCTCTCAGCCGGACGGAGAAACCCTGGCTTGAGTTACCGAGTTGATAACCAGCGTCGTAGGACCGCTTAGCGAGAGCGCGTTTGTTTTGGGTTAGGTAAGATAACTCGGAGAGATCCAGGGTCTGTTGGACTGGCTTCGTAGTACAGGCCTCAGCTGTCTCCTGACGTAAACAACAACAACAACGTGACGTCGGAGCTCCGTAAAAACAAAGCTGTCTCTGCCGTCTGACGCTCTGTTTGAATTATGCAGTTTTTGAGGAACAGAAATATTGTTTTCTGATCACTTTAACATTTTACGGGGAAAATCTGCGCTCCTGTTACCCGGTTTAAACAAAACTCTGATTCTTAATGAAAACCTGAATCCAATGGCTCTGTTTTAATTACATTTCCAATGAGTATTCAGGGTCCCCAGAAGATGAACTGTTTTATTTAGCAGTCAAGATTACATTTCATATATCGACAAATACCCAATTAAATTACAGCGCTCCTGTTTTCCGGTTCAGACAAAACCCTGCTGTTGAAGGATTAATACGAATGAAATCATTTCAGGATTTACAGGAGTTAGTTTAAAGTTAAATATAATTGGTTATTTGAGGTTGTTGATACACCTTTATTTACTTCTATAAATGCCGTTAGTGTCGAAGTCAGAATAACTGGTGGAGCTAATGCTAATATGAAACCATAAAACCAACATAACATGTCCTCTTTAATGAAAGGGAAACTTAGTCTGTGGGTGTTTCTCAATGTCGAGGACGCTTCCTTGGTAGGACATGTCCTTCCGAGTCAGGTCCTTCAGAAGCTAGGCAAGAATCCTTCCTGGCACTCGGAGAACGAAGAGTGGAACAGGCGAGCAAGTGTGCAGGTGTGCGTCATAGAGAGGCCCCGCCTTGCATTTTCCGCCACAGATTTTGGAAATTGGTCCGTGTGCAAAGCATTGTGGGGATTTTAAGACCGCGGAGGACACACATGTGCTGCCTCTCGCTATGATGGACGCCGGCCTCGGTAGAATTCCAAGCATCCTGGATATTGGAACAGGACTCGATGACGTAGTATCCTTGAAATAGTGGCTCTGGAGCATCCTTCCTTGACATTGAGAAACACCCCGAGTCTCAACCCTTAAATTGTATCTGCTCTTAAATATAATATCTTCTTCTTCCGCCGCTGCTACATCTTTCTTCCAAGTTTCATAAAAATCCGACAGGTCGTTTCTCCCGTAACCCTGCAGAGAAACAGCCCAAATGATTTCCAAAATCACACCATGTGAAAGTATTCTGAATGCATCATCTTCAGCATGATTACCCTCCGTCAAAAGTCCCTTGGTGCCCGCTGTGTGGATCCTGACCGTGCTTTACAGGACTGATGGATCCATTGTGTTCGTCACATCCCACTAGCCGCTAATGTTAGACATTACAGAGGACACACTTTTTATTTTACGACCCACTCCGTCTCCTCCTCTGGAAACTCAGGAAGTCCCGATTCCCCCTGAAGGTCACACTGAATGAGAAGAAATATACATAAAAAATAAAGATAAATAATCAATAATATTGCAATTAAACACTCGCTGCTGCAGTGGGGCACAAAAGTATTTAGTCAAATCAAAGTTTATTTATAAAGCACATTTAAAAGCGATTTTTGGTCGGGCCAAAGTGCTGTACATGTAATAAATACTACAATCACTTAAAAACACATTACTACAATCACAATAAAAGACAATAAATTACAACAGATATATAAAAAACACAGGAGTCGTGCTCCGCTCTGACTAGAAGGCCAGGGAGAAGAAGTGTGTTTTAAGAGTAGATTTAAAAACCCTTAGGGTCTGGGCCGACCTCACATGGAGGGGCAGAGTGTTCCAGAGCCTGGGGCCAGCTGCTGCGAAGGCTCGGTGCCCTCGGGTTTTAAGCCTGGTCTTAGGCACTACCAGCAGCAGCTGGTCAGCCGACCTTAAGGCTCTGGCTGGGGTGTAGCGATGGAGGAGTTCAGCTATATAGGCCGGAGGAGCCCATTTAGGGCTTTGAAAACAAATAAAAGGAGTTTAAAATCAATTCGGAACCAAATTGGAAGCCAGTGCAATGAGGCCAGAATTGGGGTGATGTGGTCACGCTTTTTGTGGCCAGTGAGAAGACGTGCAGCTGCGTTCTGCGTCAGCCACCAATTGTGCAAGTTCTCCCACTTAAAAAGATGAGAGGCCTGTAATGTTCATCCTAGGTATACCTCAACTATGAGAGACAAGATGAGAAAAACAAATCCAGGAAATCACATTGTCTGATTTTTAAAGAATTTATTTGCAAATTATGGTGGAAAATAAGTATTTGGTCAATAACAAAAGTTCATCTCAATACTTTGTTATATACCCTTTGTTGGCAATGACAGAGGTCAAACGTTTTCTGTAAGTCTTCACAAGGTTTTCACTGTTGCTGGTATTTTGGCCCATTCCTCCATGCAGATCTCCTCTAGAGCAGTGATGTTTTGGGGCTGTCGCTGGGCAACACGGACTTTCAACTCCCTCCAAAGATTTTCTATGGGGTTGAGATCTGGAGACTGGCTAGGCCACTCCAGGACCTTGAAATGCTTCTTACGAAGCCACTCCTTTGTTGCCCGGGCGGTGTGTTTGGGATCATTGTCATGCTGAAAGACCCAGCCACGTTTCATCTTCAATGCCCTTGCTGATGGAAGGAGGTTGTCACTCAAAATCTCACGATACATAGCCCCATTCATTCTTTCCTTTACACGGATCAGTCGTCCTGGTCCCTTTGCAGAGAAACAGCCCCAAAGCATGATGTTTCCACCCCCATGTTTCACAGTAGGTATGGTGTTCTTTGGATGCAACTCAGCATTCTTTCTCCTCCAAACACGTCTAGTTGAGTTTTTACCAAAAAGTTCTATTTTGGTTTCATCTGACCATATGACATTCTCCCAATCCTCTTCTGGATCATCTAAATGCTCTCTAGCAAACTTCAGACGGGCCTGGACATGTACTGGCTTAAGCAGGGGGACACGTCTGGCACTGCAGGATTTGAGTCCCTGCCGGCGTAGTGTGTTACTGATGGTAGCCTTTGTTACTTTGGTCCCAGCTCTCTGCAGGTCATTGACTAGGTCCCCCCGTGTGGTTCTGGGATCTTTGCTCACCGTTCTTGTGATCATTTTGACCCCACGGGGTGAGATCTTGCGTGGAGCCCCAGATCGAGGGAGATTATCAGTGGTCTTGTATGTCTTCCATTTTCTAATAATTGCTCCCACAGTTGATTTCTTCACACCAAGCTGCTTACCTATTGCAGATGCAGTCTTCCCAGCCTGGTGCAGGTCTACAATTTAGTTTCTGGTGTCCTTTGACAGCTCTTTGGTCTTGGCCATAGTGGAGTTTGGAGTGTGACTGTTTGAGGTTGTGGACAGGTGTCTTTTATACTGATAACGAGTTCAAACAGGTGCCATTAATACAGTTAACGAGTGGAGGACAGAGGAGGCTCTTAAAGAAGAAGTTACAGGTCTGTGAGAGCCAGAAATCTTGTTTGTTTGTAGGTGACCAAATACTTATTTTACCGAGGAATTTACCAATTAAAGGTGGGGTAGGTAAGTTTGAGAAACCGGCTCGAGATACACTTTTTGTTATATTCCATGGAATGCTCTTAACATCTCGATAGCAATGAATATCTGAAGAGCTTTGACAATAAATCCATAAAGAAACATCATCAGTGGAAGCCGTAGTACTGTAAAAAGCACGACCAATCATCTGAGCCGGCTAAAGTAACTGGATGGCCTACCTGCCTGTCAGCCTTCCATCTGTGCACAAACTTATCTCGTGCCCTCATTGGTCATGTGCGCGTTCGTGTGTGTTGGGGGAGGGGCTCTGTGAGGAAGTGGCAGATTTGTTCCGGCTGTGTATTTCCAAATTCTAGCGCACTCGAGCTGGTTTCTCCAGAATGACCTACCCCACCTTTAATTCATTAAAAATCCTACAATGTGATTTCCTGGATTCTTTCCCCCCATTCTGTCTCTCATAGTTGAAGTGTACCTAGGATGAAAATTACAGGCCTCTCATCTTTTTAAGTGGGAGAACTTGCACAATTGGTGGCTGACTAAATACTTTTTTGCCCCACTGTATATAACATGTGCAATATTATTATTATTGATAATGTGCTATGATAACGTGCAATTACGTATCTGCTAGGGGTGTAACGGTTCACAAACATTTCGGTTCGGTACGTACCTCGGTTTTTAGGTCACGGTTCGGTTCGGTACGTTTTCGGTACAGCAGAAAAAATTATCACAAAACATAACATATATTTTTTTAATTAAACTGTGAATAATGTATTCACTCAAATAAATACAAAATATAATAAAATAAACATTAAGGTGCAGCATTTCGATGAACTGAAATAATCTGTATTTGAACTTTACTGTACTAGTACTCACAAAACATAAACTATTAGTTTTGGGTTTTTAATTATTATTAAACTATGAATATTCACTCAAATAAATACAAAATATAATAAAATAAACATTAAGGTGCAGCTTTTCGATGAACTGAAATAATCTGTATTTGAACTGTACTGTACTAGTAGCTAAGCAGCCAGTTTGACATTAGGACTTGCTTGTCATTGTATTTTCATGTTGTTCTAAAGAAAGATGAACTTGTCCACATTGCTTGCTGAAAGGGCAGATCTGCTGGCACTAACAATGTCTCCTGCTGTGGAGAACACCCTCTCTAGGGACAGAGGTAGCAGACACAGCCAGGTAGCGCTTTGCTAACATGGCAACATAAGGATATGTGGCGTTTGTAATAGCTTTGGCTCGGTCTGAACTCTTTGCGAGTGGTGGAGGCTTGAATGCTAGTGCGAGCTGGGTTTGCACTTCAGTCTTTTGGTACCGGTGATATTCACGTTCGGGTGATGCCTTTTCAAATGAGTGTGCAAGTTTGATGTATTGCCAGCCGCGTAACCAATTTTAGTTGAACAATGCCGACAAACAGCTTTGGTTCGGTCCACCTGTCTTTGTCCGTCATCCTTGTACGTAACTGCGAAACCAAAATGTTCGCAAACCGGAGACTTCAATGATGCTGGAGGATTTTCGAGCTCAACTTTATCTGCGTTCGCCATTTCGACAGTTCCTCAAATTACTGACTACATTTGAACGCATCCCTCTGACCAGCTCGTCCAATGAAATGACTTGCTCGCTCTATGACGCGTTGAACACAATGGGAGCAAATTACTCTAATGCTGCGACGCAGCACCTGAGATTACTTCCAAGAAGTTGTTCACGTTCTCAATTTTTTACGTTTAACGTTATATTCGTTCGGTACACTTCGGTACACACGTGTACCGAACCGAAGGGCCCGTACCGAATAATTTCGGTACGGGTACGTGTACCGTTACACCCCTAGTATCTGCCTCTACTTTTGTTTTAGTTTTTTTTCACTTCTAAATACTGTTAATATTTACATTAATGATGTGACTATGTTTCCTGTAGATATTTCATTGCTCTTTTTACTGCACTGTTAGTGTACAGTTTGGCTGTTATGCTGCTGTGTTTATTGTATTTGTGTAACTCTGGCACAACAATTTCCTTCGGGATGAATAAAGTCTTATCTTATCTTACAATGAAAATAAAATAACACATTAAAAGTCAAATAAAAAATATTTAGAAAATTGAATTGATTTCATAACAGGTGCTTTTTTTTATTGAAAATATACTTAAAATAAACGTAAAATATAAATAATATTTCAATTAAATAAAAATAAAATATCAAAAGTTAAATAGAAAAAAAAATTGAGTTAATTTAAAGGGGACCTATCATGCAAAAGTCACTTTTTGATGTCTCTAAAACATCACTATGTGTCCCCGGTGTGTCCCCGGTGTGTCCCCGGTGTGTCCCCCCGGTGTGTCGGGGAACTCACGCAGCGTCAGGAAATAAAACCCTCTCTCTTTTCCTCCGTACCCAAATCTCTAAAAACGGGGAACAACGGAGCTGATCCAGATTTGCGTCCGATATGACGTAATATCTGAAATGTGGACCCACGGCCCAATCAGAAACGTTGCTATCAGAAACAATGCCCGACTGTTTTGGACGTAATATGGTCGGTGTTCACATTAGCATCGCTAACACTCAGAGCTAACCTGTACTGGAGAGCATGTGCGTGAAGAAGCAGGAAATATTATGTATTAAAAAAAAAGGTAAAATGAAATACAAATACGGAGAATTAATAGTTTTAAAGCAACTAAAAACAGAAACAACTCAAACTCAAAAAAGTGAAGAGAAGCTTAAACTCTTCTTTAATTAGTCTTTTTATTTTATTTGGTCTTTTATTGGAAATGTTTCCTTTATGCTTATTTAAATATCTTGATTTTGATTTATTTTTTATATTTACATTTTCACCTAAACTTCTTATGTTTGTACGTCTTATCTTTTTTATTATATTTCTTTATTTGTTGCACATTCTTACTTTAACTTTAACATTAATAATTTTATTACATTTTTTGTTTTATTGGTTTTTTTCATATCATTTTGATTCAAAGCATTAAAGAAAACAGTGCAATAAACATTTAAAACAGGTTTAAGCTATGTGTGGCGCAGCAGGATTTAAACTGGATTTAACTATACCTGAGAGTAACACCTACGTCACTTCCGGGCGAAAATTACGGCTCTGCCCACTTTTGGGGGAAAACAACGCTGTCATTTGATTGGCGGTCGATACCAATTCTGAAGTTTTTGCCAATTCGATCAGAAATGTTTGAAAACCGTGGATTTTCTGATCTTCAAAGAGCTCGGTTACGATGGCCAGACAGGCAAACAATTACATGAAATCGACGATCGAGCTCGATATATGGTTAAATTAAAATCACTAGGCGAGGCCGTAATTTCGCCAGCTGTTACTCTCATGAGCGAGGCAGAAAATAATAAGCAGAAAATAATAGTTTTTTTCGTCTCTCTGACTATCCGTCGTCTCTGTGACTATCTGTCGTCTCTGTGACTATCTGTCGTCTCTGTGACAATCTGTCGTCTCTGTGACAATCTGTCGTCTCTGTGACTATCTGTCGTCTCTGTGACAATCTGTCGTCTCTGTGACTATCTGTCGTCTCTCTGACTATCCGTCGTCTCTGTGACTATCTGTGGTCTCTGACTATCCGTCGTCTCTGTGACTATCCGTCGTCTCTGTGACTATCCGTCGTCTCTGTGACCATCTGTCGTCTCTGTGACCATCCGTGGTCTCTGTGACTATCCGTCGTCTCGGTGACTATCCGTCGTCTCTGTGACAATCTGTCGTCTCTGTGACTATCCGTCGTCTCTGTGACTATCCGTCGTCTCTGTGACTATCCGTCGTCTCTGTGACTATCCGTCGTCTCTGTGACAATTTGTCGTCTCTGACAATCTGTCGTCTCTGTGACTATCCGTCGTCTCTGTGACTATCTGTCGTCTCTGTGACTATCCGTCGTCTCGGTGACTATCCGTCGTCTCGGTGACTATCTGTCGTCTCGGTGACTATCTGTCGTCTCTCTGACTATCCGTCGTCTCTGTGACTATCTGTGGTCTCTGTGACTATCCGTCGTCTCTCTGACTATCCGTCGTCTCTCTGACTATCCGTCGTCTCTGTGACTATCTGTCGTCTCTGTGACTATCTGTGGTCTCTGTGACTATCCGTCGTCTCTGTGACTATCTGTGGTCTCTGTGACTATCTGTGGTCTCTGTGACTATCTGTGGTCTCTGTGACTATCTGTGGTCTCTGTGACTATCCGTCGTCTCTGTGACTATCCGTCGTCTCTGTGACTATCTGTGGTCTCTGACTATCTGTCGTCTCTGTGACTATCTGTGGTCTCTGTGACTATCTGTCGTCTCTGACTATCCGTCGTCTCTCTGACTATCCGTCGTCTCTCTGACTATCCGTCGTCTCTGTGACTATCCGTCGTCTCGGTGACTATCCGTCGTCTCTCTGACTATCCGTCGTCTCTGTGACTATCCGTCGTCTCGGTGACTATCCGTCGTCTCTGTGACTATCCGTCGTCTCGGTGACTATCCGTCGTCTCTGTGACTATCCGTCGTCTCTCTGACTATCCGTCGTCTCTCTGACTATCCGTCGTCTCTGTGACTATCTGTGGTCTCTGTGACTATCTGTGGTCTCTGTGACTATCTGTGGTCTCTGTGACTATCTGTGGTCTCTGTGACTATCCGTCGTCTCTGTGACTATCTGTGGTCTCTGTGACTATCTGTGGTCTCTGTGACTATCCGTCGTCTCTGTGACTATCTGTGGTCTCTGTGACTATCTGTGGTCTCTGTGACTATCCGTCGTCTCTGTGACTATCTGTGGTCTCTGTGACTATCTGTGGTCTCTGTGACTATCTGTCGTCTCTGTGACTATCTGTGGTCTCTGTGACTATCCGTCGTCTCTCTGACTATCTGTCGTCTCTGTGACTATCTGTCGTCTCTGTGACTATCCGTCGTCTCTGTGACTATCCGTCGTCTCTGTGACTATCCGTCGTCTCTGTGACTATCCGTCGTCTCTCTGACTATCCGTCGTCTCTCTGACTATCTGTGGTCTCTGTGACTATCTGTGGTCTCTGTGACTATCTGTGGTCTCTGTGACTATCTGTGGTCTCTCTGACTATCCGTCGTCTCTCTGATTATCCGTCGTCTCTCTGACTATCCGTCGTCTCTGTGACTATCTGTCGTCTCTCTGACTATCCGTCGTCTCTCTGACTATCCGTCGTCTCTCTGACTATCCGTCGTCTCTGTGACTATCTGTCGTCTCTGTGACTATCTGTGGTCTCTGTGAATATCCGTCGTCTCTGTGACTATCTGTCGTCTCTGTGACTATCTGTCGTCTCTGTGACTATCTGTGGTCTCTGACTATCCGTCGTCTCTCTGACTATCCGTCTTCTCTCTGACTATCCGTCTACTCTCTGACTATCCGTCGTCTCGGTGACTATCCGTCGTCTCGGTGACTATCTGTGGTCTCTGTGACTATCTGTGGTCTCTGACTATCCGTCGTCTCTGTGACGATCCGTCTTCTCTCTGACTATCCGTCGTCTCTGTGACTATCTGTCGTCTCTCTGATTATCCGTCGTCTCTCTGACTATCCGTCGTCTCTCTCACTATCCGTCGTCTCTCTGACTATCCGTCGTCTCTCTGACTATCCGTTGTCTCTGTGACTATCCGTCGTCTCTGTGACTATCCGTCGTCTCTGTGACTATCCGTCGTCTCTGTGACTATCCGTCGTCTCTGTGACTATCCGTCGTCTCTGTGACTATCCGTCGTCTCTGTGACTATCCGTGGTCTCTGTGACTATCTGTGGTCTGTCGTCTCTGTGACTATCTGTCGTCTCTCTGACTATCCGTCGTCTCTCTGACTATCCGTCGTCTCTCTGACTATCCGTCGTCTCTCTGACTATCCGTCGTCTCTGTGACTATCCGTCGTCTCTGTGACTATCCGTCGTCTCTGTGACTATCCGTCGTCTCTCTGACTATCCGTCGTCTCTCTGACTATCCGTCGTCTCTGTGACTATCCGTCGTCTCTGTGACTATCCGTCGTCTCTCTCTTCCTCTCCATCAACGTCACCAACCCTCCATCTTTGTTTCTGTGTCTTCCTCCATCAGGAAATCAGAGATGGAGCTGAAGAGGAAGCAGGAGGAAGAGGAGAGGAAGAGGAGGGAGGAAGAGGAGAGGAAGATGCAGGTGGGTGGTGATGATGGATATTTTAGAATAAAAAATATTTTGAGAAATAAATAAAATAAAAATTCATACCAGTTTTTTTTGGATTGAAAATATAATAAAAAATGAAATCAAAGTAAAATAAGAATAAATCAAAGATAAAAGGAATATAAATATTAACCTGTGTGTAGGAGGAGATGGAGCAGCAGCTTCTGTTGGAGAGAGACGAAGAAGCTTCTCGTCAAACTGTTCTGGAGCAAGAGAGAAGAGACAGAGAGCTGGCTCTGAGGATCGCTCACAGTGAAGCTGAACTCATCGAGGAGAACACTGACCTGAGGAGGTAACACACACTCAGACACACACACTCAGACACACACACTCAGACACACACACTCAGACACACACACTCAGACACACACACTCAGACACACACACTCAGACACACACACTCAGACACGCACACTCAGACACGCACACGCACACACGCACACGCAGACACACACACTCAGACACACACACTCAGACACACACACTCAGACACGCACACTCAGACACGCACACTCAGACACGCACACGCACACACGCACACGCAGACACACACACTCAGACACACACACTCAGACACACACACACTCAGACACACACACACTCAGACACACACACACACACACACAGAGAGACACTCAGACACACACACACACACACACACACACACACACACACACACACACACACACACACACACACACACACAGAGAGACACTCAGACACACACACACACACACACACACACACACACACACACACACACACACACACACACACACACACAGAGAGACACTCAGACACACACACACACACACACACACACACACACACACACACACTCAGAAGCGCACACAGAGAGAGACACTCAGACACACACTCAGACACACACACTCAGACACACACACACTCAGACACACACACACACACAGACACACACACACAGACACGCTCAGACACACGCTCAGACACACACACAGACACAGACACACACACACACACAGACACAGACACACACACACACACACACACACACACACACACACACACACACACAGAGACAGGAGGATCGCTCACAGTGAAGCTGAACTCATCGAGGAGAACACTGACCTGAGGAGGTAACACACACACTGCAGGATACTACAAACACACGCACTCACTCAATTACTCAATACTGCAGTATAATACACACATACTGCAGTATAATACACACATACTGCAGTATAATACACCCATACTGCAGTATAATACACACATACTGCAGTATAATACACCCATACTGCAGTATAATACACCCATACTGCAGTATAATACACACATACTGCAGTATAATACACACATACTGCAGTATAATACACACATACTGCAGTATAATACACACATACTGCAGTATAATACACACATACTGCAGTATCATACACACATACTGCAGTATAATACACACATACTGCAGTATAATACACACATACTGCAGTATAATACACCCATACTGCAGTATAATACACACATACTGCAGTATAATACACCCATACTGCAGTATAATACACCCATACTGCAGTATAATACACACATACTGCAGTATAATACACACATACTGCAGTATAATACACACATACTGCAGTATAATACACACATACTGCAAGATAATACACACATACTGATTCTTTACTCACTGAGGACTTGCTCTCTGTTCCTGAACTCACCGTTGGTAATGAAAGCTATAGTCAGACTTCCTGTTTCTCAGTTTTTGGGAATGTTCTCCTCCAGACCGACGTCTCGAGGATTGATTGAGTTTTTCCCCGTGCAGAGAAACGATCTTGTGTTTAACGTCTTCTTTGTTTTCTTTTATTTCCTCTCAGTAACGGCTCCTCAGTGCCATCGTCTCCCGAGAGAGCAGCGTAAGACCCGGCCATTCAACCCTTTCATTTACCCCCTCTGACCTCTGACCTTTTCAAACTTTAACCCCTCCCCTTGACCTGCATGCTGTAACAATCTCCAGCCAATCACAGCCCTCTGTTTGACTCAACTAACTAACTGTGGCACCGTTTCATAGAAAGCACTCTTTAGTCAAACTTTATTCTCAATCTTTCTCAGTTTCAGACAGAGATCGAAATACCGTTTCCCACAATCCAGAATATAAAAATACAAATATACAAAATATACATATGCACAAATTAAGACCTAAATAAAAACACAACAATCAATATATACAAATTAACAGTCACTTCGAAATCTGTGAAAAATGTACATTAGTGCACATTTTAGAAAATGTCCGTGACTTATCAAACCTCTGAAGACCCTCAGCTCTGAAGACCCTCAGCTCTGAAGACCCTCAGCTCTGAAGACCCTCAGCTCTGACATAAGATATATCTATTAAATGACTCCCTGACGTCGGTGTAAACTTTACAGGCAGTTAAATACAACATTTGTATTGATTTCATACACATGCTATTTTTTTAGATTGAACATATAATACTAAATTAATTTAATTTGAATATAATAACATAAATAACATAAAATATTAAAGTAATGGAGAAATGAATTCAAAAATCTATTTAATACAGGTGCTCTTTTTTTAGATTGAAAATATAAATTAAATATAAATATAAGTACATTTTTATTAATTGAAATAATAAAAAATTATATAATCAAATCAGTTATTTGAAACATACATTTTTTTATTTACGCAACTCCCTAAATGATATGAAACAGATGGAAATATAATATTAAATTAAAATATAAGTACATTTTAATTAATTTAAATATAAAATAATATAATAACATAAAATATGAATAACATAAAATATAAAAATAAAATATTAAAGTAATGGAGAAGTTAATTAAAACGTAAGCAACGCCCTAAAGGATATGCAAATATTAAAAGCTATTTATTCTGCAAAGAAATCTAACTTCTGAAATAAATAACAAACATTAAAATGCATCTTTATTCAGTTAAAAAAAACAGTGTTTGCAAACTTTAAATTATATTTCATGCTACTTTGAATCAAAGCAGCTCTTAAAATGAAATGATGACTTAATGGGATATTGAGGAACACTCAAAGGCTTTTCTCTAATGTATATGCAAAGATTACACGTATTAAAACCACATTTTAGAAAGAAATACAGAAAGAAACGTTCACTTTATTACCCTTAAAATGCACAGTTCAATTTACAAAATACCTGATGGTGGTTAGGTTTAGGGTACTTTACATTTACATTAAAGGTGGGGTAGGTAATGTTGGAGAAACCGGCTCGAGTGCGCTAGAATCTGAAAATACACAGCCGGAAGAAATCTGCCCCTTCCTCACAGAGCCCCTCCTCCAACACACACGAATGCGCACATGACCAATGAGGGCACGAGATGAGTTTGTGCCCAGATGGAAGGCTGACAGGCAGGTAGGCCATCCAGTTACTTTAGCCGGCTCAGATGATTGGTCGTGCTTTTTACAGAACCACGGCTTCCACTGATGACATGTTTATGTATTTGTTGTCAAAGCACTTCAGATATTCATTGCTATCGGGATGTTAAGAGCATTCCATGGAATATAACAAGTGTTTCTGAAGTGAATTACATACCCCACCTTTAAGGTTCTATTAATAATTAACATAATAACCTTCAATTTATATATATGATGGCACCTTTCAGGCCAGAGTGCTTCAGAGTCAAGAGACAAGATACAGAATAAAGAGTGAAGAACATGTTTCAAAACAACACAGAAAGAGTTCAAACACAGAGCCAGAAAACTCTCAAATCACCCAAATGAAAAAGAAAGGTCTTTGATTGACTTTAACTCTAAGGGCGATCCAATGGGAGGCCGGTCCATAACAACAGGAAGCCGGTCCATAACAACAGGAGGCCGGTCCATAACAACAGGAGGCCGGTCCATAACAACAGGAGGCCGGTCCATAACAACAGGAAGCAGCCTCCCCAGAGAGGCACTGGAGGATCTGAGTGTCCTTCAAATAAAAAATACCAATAATACAATAAATATACAATGAAATGCAGTCCCTGATGGATGTAGAAAAACGTGTATCTCGAGCCGGTTTCTCAAACTTAGCGACCGCACCTTTAAATACAGCTCTATTTATAATTTATATTTGTTTTTGCTGAAACCCAAAAAACACTCTGGAAATGATGGTTTTTGGCTGATATGGAAAAATGACCGGTCTGATTTCTATGAAACTTGGAAATACATATATTGTGTGCCAAATATAATTTGCAAGTAGTTCAATTATATCGTTTTTAATTAAAGAAAATCTAATAATAATAAACGTATAAATAAAGAATAATAATTGCAAAAAAAATCTAAGAAATATTAAAAATTATAATAATGGCCCTAAAAAATCGGAGAAATGTATAAAAACGTACATTAAACTAAATTCTGAAGTGTGTCCAGAAACCTTAAAGGTGGGGTAGGTAAGTTTGAGAAACCGGCTCGAGATACACTTTTTGTTATATTCCATGGAATGCTCTTAACATTCCGATAGCAATGAATATCTGAAGTGCTTTGACAATAAATCCATAAAACATATCATCAGTAGAAGCCGTGGTACTGTAAAAAGCTCGACCA
Organism: Pogonophryne albipinna; assembly: GCA_028583405.1. Classification (NCBI taxonomy): domain Eukaryota; kingdom Metazoa; phylum Chordata; class Actinopteri; order Perciformes; family Artedidraconidae; genus Pogonophryne; species Pogonophryne albipinna. The sequence continues at coordinate 110,298 of JAPTMU010000114.1, forward strand.
ATCATCTGAGCCGGCTAAAGTAACTGGATGGCCTACCTGCCTGTCAGCCTTCCATCTGTGCACAAACTGATCTCGTGCCTCATTGGTCATGTTCGCGTTCGTGTGTGTTGGAGGAGGGGCTCTGTGAGGAAGTGGCAGATTTTCTCCGGTTGTGTATTTTCAAATTCAAGCGCACTCAAGCTGGTTTCTCCAAAATTACCGACCCCACCTTTAACTTAGCAGCAGTTTAAGTGAATATGTTCTACCTTCCTTCAGCGGTCTGATAAACGCTCCTCTGATCGAGGTCCAATCAGAACGATCACTTCTGTCTGAGCAGGAATCGCCTCCTCTGCTGATTTGTATATTTGTGACTGTGTTTTTAATCCCTCAATGTTCTGTTTGCAGCTCTGCTGGAGCCACAGCTCTCAAGAGTTTGACCATGTAGGTGTCCACGTGATGTTGTTTATTTAAAAGAGGCTTGTGAAAACAACACGTATATTAACTTTTCTCCACCTGGGAACGTCGTGCTTTTTCAGGGAACAAATGGCGAAGGAAATGTCTGAGCTGCTGGCGAGGTTCGTGGAGTCTCCGTCTCGCTGGAAATCAAACAATCAATCGCTGATCCTTTATGGATGTAGATTCTGATCAACGGGGTTGATCGCCTTCTGATTGGTGGAAACTGAGAGTGCGTCTCGGTGGAAATCTCCTCACAATCACTCCAAATGCAAATCAAGAGACGACCATGTGATGCAGAGCGTAAAGAGTCTGTGGATTCGTGATCTATTTATACACATTCTGATCAACGGGGTTAATTACCTAAAACAGTGCTTCTCAAACTTTTCTCAGCCGAGTACCCTCTGACCGACCCCGAAAATGTTTGATCGAAAAAGCCTATGCAAATAATTCCAATAGAGTGATGTTCCCTCAGGGTTTGATTTATTACATCCTTTACAACAAACTAAGGATATTTTCATTTTATGCATGAAAAAAGAAAAACAATTTAAACTGATTTTTCAAAGGAGTTTTTCAACTGCAGTAATATCTGTTTAACAAACCAATGAACAAAATGATATATTATGCAAAACTATAAAATACAATACACCAATTTGACATTTATATGAGGTTCTAGGAATATTTTATATGAAATTGTGTTTTCTATTTAACTTATTGTACTAAGATTATTTTTGTAATCATGCATGGTATTTTTTTAATTAACTTTTTTTTTTTTTTTTTTAAATCTCACGTACCCCCTGCAGTACCCCAATGTACCCCTAGGGGTCCGCGTACCCCCATTTGAGAATCACTGACCTAAAAGATATACTGTTCAGGCAACGGATCATTTTCTTGCTTATATGTGGATTTCTCTTATGTTCAAATATGTTTTACGGTCATTTGGATTTCTGCAGAACAACTCGTGTTCACAGCAAACACAAGCAAGAGGGGAAGAACACACACATTAGGACAAAGAGCCGACGAGAGGAGAACGGATATAAATATATCAATCAGTTCCAGTTAGTATCAGGGTTCTTCGAGAAAGAGATAGTCTGAGTTCTGTGGCGCTGATCTTGTTTATAAGATATATCAACAACAACACGACGCTTGTAAACAAGATGTCTCCTGACGTAAACAACAACAACATGACGTCGGAGCTCCGTATAAACGAAGCTCTGACGCTCTGTTTGAGGAATCAAACGGAGCGTCAGAGCTCCGTATAAACGAAGCTCTGACGCTCTGTTTGAGGAATCAAACCGGTTCTGAGGAACAGAGATATTGTTTTCTGGAATCACTTTAACATTTTACATTTCCATTGAGTATTCAGGGTCCCCAGAAGATAGCCTTAACTCCTTTAGTTTGAATATGTCCTAATGACAAATGCCTAATTCAATTACAGCGTCTCTTCAACTAAAAGTGAAATATCTAATATTTAACTTCATATCAGGGTCAGTATAATTCTGCTTTGTATAAACTCCCCATTTAAGATCAAAATAGTGTGTGATGTTATGAATTCAAGTTATTCTACCTCAAGTACAAGATCTGAGTACTTCCACTTCTACTCAAGTACTAGATCTGAGTACTTATACTCAAGTACTAGATCTGAGTACTTCTACTCAAGTACTAGATCTGAGTACTTCTACTCAAGTACTAGATCTGAGTACTTCCACTTCTACTCAAGTACAAGATCTGAGTACTTCTACTCAAGTACTAGATCTGAGTACTTCTACTCAAGTACAAGATATGAGTACTTCTACTCAAGTACAAGATCTGAGTACTTCTACTCAAGTACAAGATCTGAGTACTTCTACTTCTACTCAAGTACTAGATCTGAGTACTTCTACTCAAGTACAAGATCTGAGTACTTCTACTTTGACTCAAATAGAAGATCTGAGTACTTTTACTTAAGTACAATATCTGAGTACTTCTACTTTTACTCAAGTACAATATCTGAGTACTTCTACTTTGACTCAAGTACCAGATCGGAGTACTTTTACTTTGACTCAAGTACCAGATCTGAGTACTTTTACTTTGACTCAAGTACCAGATCTGAGTACTTTTACTTTGACTCAAGTACCAGATCTGAGTACTTCTACTTTCACTCAAGTACCAGATCTGAGTACTTCTACTTTCACTCAAGTACAAGGTCTGAGTACTTCTACTTTCACTCAAGTACCAGATCTGAGTACTTCTACTTTCACTCAAGTACCAGATCTGAGTACTTCTACTTTCACTCAAGTACCAGATCTGAGTACTTCTACTTTCACTCAAGTACAAGATCTGAGTACTTCTACTTTTACTCAAGTACAAGATCTGAGTACTTTTACTTTGACTCAAGTACAATATATGAGTACTTCTACTTTGACTCAAGTACCAGATCTGAGTACTTCTACTTTCACTCAAGTACCAGATCTGAGTACTTCTACTTTCACTCAAGTACCAGATCTGAGTATTTCTCCCATCTCTGCTTAATCGTGAAGATCCAGAGCCAGCCAATAGGGTTAGAGGAAAGCAGCTAAGTCCCGCCTCCTGTGTAGCAGTTCTTTCTCTCTCCTTCTGAACAGATCCTAAAACACTGATGTGTGTAATTCTCTTGTTGCTCTGGTTTCAAGGCTTTCAGCTGAAAAGGTGATTCAGGTCGTTTTTATAGCTCACTTTACGAAAACACAGCAGAGACGGTTTTGGTTAGAAACGGTAAAAAATATCACCGAATGAATATTCTTTGTGGAGTCAGTAGGTTTCAGACTTCTGCAGAACACACTGGGATTTATATAATAACCATCTTCTTTTAATTAAAACTCTTAATAAAAGAAGAATCAGGTACTTTTTTTAAGCTGATTGAAGACATTATGTTTAAAAGTAGAAATATTTGGAATGAAATGTAATTGCGTTTCTTCGAGTCAGGAGGTTTAAATAACAACCATATTATTACATATTAAAACTATTTGTAATGATGGTGATTTAGGTTCCCTTTTAGTTGCCTTGACAACACACTAGCCTTTAGTGGTCAGAAACGTTGATAGAAAATGGAAAATATAGCGGGTTTATTGCATTTCGTCGAGTCATTAGGCTTCAACGTTCTGCAGAAACCATGTCTTAACAACACATGACTGATTTGAGCCTTATATGGTCATGCAATTGGGAAACAATGACGATGAATTGCATTTATTGAGTCAGTCGGTGTCCAAACAGTGGGATTTAATCCAAATCTCACTGTTTTTTATAATATCGATGATCTGCTTCCCGCTCTGTAAGCTCCACCCATCTTCCTTACGAGGCAAAACAACTCTAACAAATCCTCTCCTATATTCACATAACTCCAGTCCTCTTCCACTTCCTGCTCTTTGACGCTCACTTCCTGCTCTTTGTGGCTCACTTCCTGCGGCCATCTTGTGTCTTTGTTTCCCAGAGGTCCACAGGTTCAGGCCACGAAAGCTGCAGCCGGAGCGAAGAAGTACGAGCTGAGCAAGTGGAAATACGCCGAGCTGCGGGACTCCATCAACACCTCCTGTGGTGAGTGTTTTCTGGGTCGACCACCTCGGAAATATGTCATTTATAATATACATCAGGATCAGGTTCATCACCAGGTGGGTCGACACGTAGGAGGAGTTTGACCTGGTGTCAGAATGATTGGTGATGCGTTCATAAACACACAGTTAGAGAAGACAACAAGTAAGAACAACAACCACAAAATAAAGCTTTCATACGTTAAGATATAGAAATGTACATGAAGTCTGGATCTAGGACGCAGGTAAACTATTGCCAAGTACTTAAACAATAAAATATGTGCAGTATTGTTATTGGAAAATGGATGAAAGGTAGCTTTGATGCTTAGTGTGCAGAACAGGCAATACAATAAGGATTGGACATGAATTTAGGTGAAAATTAAGACATTTTGGAGCATATTCAGGTTCACACACACACACACACACACACACACACACACACACACACACACTGCAGGATACTACATACTGCCAACATTCACAAATACTGCATTAAAACCCAAGACTACTGCATGATACTAAAAAAATACTCTCACACACACACACACTGATATACACCCATACTCTCACACACACACACTCACTCACAAACACTGCAGGATACTAAAAAATACTCTCACACACACACACACACACACACACACTGGAGGATACTACATACTGCCAACAGTCACAAATACTGCATTAAAACCCAAGACTACTGCAGGATACTAAAACAATACTCTCACACACACGCGCGCAGACACACAGGGTTCAGTATCTTGCCCAAGGACACATCGACATGTTGATCAAACAGTAAGTAAACCAGTTTGATTGAACATGAAAATGAAGTGTATTCAGGTTCCCCAGAGGATGAACCACTCTCTTTATCGACCCTTCTACTTTTCAATCACAGAGGCTAACTTGTTGTCTTCTCACGCTCTGATTCACAGGTCATTTAGCACCTGCCTGTTAGTAACCCACTCACTCCTGTTGTATGGCCACTTCTCTGGCGTGGGAGTGAGTGGTCCAGAACCGTGATGATCCAGCGTTTACACATGCTGCTTCTCTCTAATATCAGATAAGGTATCCTGAGCACCACTCCACCTTCACTCTGACTTTATGGGGTCTGTTTCCAGGCGTGCAAAGGGCTTTATCTAAGCCAGTGTTTCTCAAACTTTTTCATACCAAGGACCACTTAACCAATAAAAAAACACTCGCGGACCACCTAACTCCACAAATATCGAAAATCACATAGTTTTTCTAGAACAGATTACAAATCGCCTGAAAATGCTACAAACGAGTGGCAACATGTGTGACGAAGGTGTGGCGCTGGGCTATATCATGCAATTGAAAGTGAAACTTAAGCTCGCTCCATTGCGGAGATATTTCTGCAAAACTCAAATGTATTTATTTATTTCAAATGTGAAATTTTACCAATATACTCACGGACCACACTTTGAGAAGCACTGATCTAAGCATTACTACATGGATATCTATGGAAGAAGATAAATGACCTCTTATTCTATATTGTATTTTATGAGATTCAAGTCAGAATATCTAAATACTGGGAGAAAAAGTTTGAATTCTGGATAAAACTCAACATTTGTATTAAAATAAAATAAAAATTCTGAGATAAAAGTCAAATTTCGGAGGAAAGATTATGACCCTCTATTTCAAGTGTAATGCTAAGCTAACTAGCTCTTAGCAATAGCTTCATAGTTAGTGTAGTCTGAAATCATAGCTTCCAGTACGGTCTTTCATGCAGGACTTCAACATGGAGTAAAGTGTTTTAGAGCGTCAGCGGACGGATAACAGATCCTTCTCCTCGGCCGATGGGATTTAATGAAAGAGACTTTTTTTTATCCTCCTCGTAATATTGAGTTTAACCTGAGCGCTCTCTGTCCTTATCCTCACTGCAGGAAGCGCGAAGGACGAGGAGCTCTTATACATGTAGAGACACACACACACACACACACACACACACACACACACACACACACAGACGACGAGCTGAAATACTGATGTGATAAAAGTCAAACCTTCTGCGTTTTTCCTTCAGCGCTGATTAAATTCAACGTGTTATTAATTTGTCTTCCTGCAGAGTGTTTTATTTCAGGCGACGTTAGCTCAACACTTGGCGTGCATCAGGCTCCACGCCGAACTTTAACGAGATAAATAGTTTCTCTCCCCTGCAGTGATTTATCTGAATCATCCTGATGGTGTGTGGTCTGGGTACATCGTGTGTGTGGTCTGGGTATGTCGTGTGTGTGGTCTGGGTATGTCGTGTGTGTGGTCTGGGTATGTCGTGTGTGTGGTCTGGGTGTGTGTGTGTGGTCTGGGTGTGTGTGTGTGGTCTGGGTGTGTGTGTGTGGTCTGGGTGTGTGTGTGTGGTCTGGGTATGTTGTGTGTGTGGTCTGGGTGTGTGTGTGTGGTCTGGGTATGTCGTGTGTGTGTGGTCTGGGTATGTGTGTGGTCTGGGTGTGTGTGTGTGGTCTGGGTATGTCGTGTGTGTGTGGTCTGGGTATGTCGTGTGTGTGTGTGTGTGTGTGTGTGTGGTCTGTGTGTGTGTGGTCTGTGTGTGTGTGGTCTGGGTGTGTGTGTGTGGTCTGGGTGTGTGTGTGTGGTCTGGGGGTGTGTGTGTGTGGTCTGGGGGTGTGTGTGTGTGGTCTGGGGGTGTGTGTGTGGGGGGTCTGGGTGTGTGTGTGTGTGGTGTGTGTCTGGGTGCGTGTGTGTGGTCTGGGGGGGTGTGTGTGTGTGTGTGGTCTGGGTGTGTGTGTGTGTGTGTCTGGGTGTGTGTGTGTGGTCTGGGTATGTGTGTGTGTGGTCTGGGTATGTGTGTGTGTGTGTGGTCTGGGTGTGTGTGTGTGGTCTGGGTGTGTGTGTGTGGTCTGGGTGTGTGTGTGTGGTCTGGGTGTGTGTGTGTGGTCTGGGTGTGTGTGTGGTCTGGGTGTGTGTGTGGTCTGGGTATGTGTGTGTGTGGTCTGGGTATGTGTGTGTGTGTGGTCTGGGTATGTGTGTGTGTGTGGTCTGGGTATGTGTGTGTGTGTGGTCTGGGTGTGTGTGTGTGTGTGGTCTGGGTGTGTGTGTGTGTGGTCTGGGTGTGTGTGTGTGTGTGTGTGGTCTGGGTATGTGTGTGTGTGTGTGTGGTCTGGGTGTGTGTGTGTGTGTGTGTGTGTGTGTGTGTGTGGTCTGGGTGTGTGTGTGTGTGGTCTGGGTGTGTGTGTGTGGTCTGGGTGTGTGTGTGTGGTCTGGGTGTGTGTGTGGTCTGGGTGTGTGTGTGGTCTGGGTATGTGTGTGTGTGTGGTCTGGGTATGTGTGTGTGTGTGGTCTGGGTATGTGTGTGTGTGTGGTCTGGGTATGTGTGTGTGTGTGGTCTGGGTGTGTGTGTGTGTGTGGTCTGGGTGTGTGTGTGTGTGTGGTCTGGGTGTGTGTGTGTGTGTGGTCTGGGTGTGTGTGTGTGTGTGGTCTGGGTGTGTGTGTGTGTGTGGTCTGGGTGTGTGTGTGTGGTCTGGGTGTGTGTGTGTGTGTGTGTGTGTGTGGTCTGGGTGTGTGTGTGTGTGTGTGTGGTCTGGGTGTGTGTGTGTGTGTGTGTGGTCTGGGTGTGTGCGTGTGTGTGGTCTGGGTGTGTGTGTGTGGTCTGTGTGTGTGTGTGTGTGTGTGTGTCTGTGTGTGTGTGTGGCTTTTTTTTTCAGAATCAAATTTTTTCCAGAATGTTTTCACTTTGATCTCAGAATGATTCTTTCTTTCTCAGCATTTTGAATTTTTTGTGAATTCTGAGTTTAAATTAATTGTGAAAAAGATATACTTGTGTTACTTTAGCCTCTGCAGACCATTGACATGCACTACAAGCTATAGAGCACTGCAGGCCTCTCTAAAGTGTTTCTCCTGCAGACATCGAGCTGCTGGCCGCCTGCAGGGAGGAGTTCCACCGCCGCCTCAAAGTCTATCACGCCTGGAAGTCAAAGAACAAGAAGAGGAACACGGAGACGGAGCAGCGAGTTCCGAAATCCATCACGGACTACGGTAAACATCCCCGACACGTCTCTTGAGTGTTTGCTTTTGTTCAGGAGGCGGAGCCTATAAAGGCTCTGTCGCATATTTTAAATGACCTTGTTGTGCTTTTCCTCACGGTGGAAGCATACTTGCCAACCCTGAGACCTCGGAAAGCGGGAGCATTTCAAAACCACCGCGGGGGGGGGGCTAGTGGATCGCCGGAGCTGTATTAGATTAACATTAACATGCTTATTGTAGTTCTAAGTGCACTGCCTTGTTGCCTGTAGCAGCATCCTTGATGGAGCATAGTGTGGACAGGAGAGGAAAGGAGTGAGTAGAGGAGAGTTGTCGATTCTTGTTCTGTTTTCTGTGACTATCTTCCTCACCCTCTCAGACTTTCAGTTGCGCGCGCTACTAAAGAGACGCGTTTCCACCTTCCAGACTGAAAACTCATCTCTTTCGACTCCACTTCGAGCCATAGAATTACTAACAAAGCACTTATATACTAACAAAGGACTGGCTTACCTAAAGCCAGTTGAGTAGCACTTGAAATGTTTGGCTCTATGAAACCTGATGTACTTTATGATTCTGTTTTCTTCAAGGTTGTGTCTTCCTGGTCGATTGTACTTATTGTAAGTCGCTTTGGATAAAAGCGTCAGCTAAATGCAATGTAATGTAACCATGGAAACCAAACAATGGTTTAGCTGTATTAAAGTCCGAGTGGAAAAAGTCCTGAGTAAATCAGATTTAGGAGAAGTGCGACCCCGGGAGGAAACCGGGAGGAAACCGGGAGAGGGCAATGACATCGGGAGTCTCCCGCGGGAGGGTTGGCAAGTATGGCTGGAAGTCGTGTGAGCTTTCACTCAAAGTGCTGAAGTGAAATGATTATGAGAACAGGATATATATTTAAATGTTGTTTTTCATTTCCATAATTATGCTTTAAACCGCTGGAAACGTGTTCGGAGTCACTCCAACGCTGATGTGGATTCATCAATGGAAGATAATCGTTAATCCATTATTCTAAATTGAATGAATCTACAGGAGAGGGTCAGGGCCACATGTGACACTTTTTTAAAGGTTCGACAAAGGTACAAAAAAGTGTATGTCTTGAGATTAAAGTTAGAAGTTAGAAAGAAAACAAATCTCTTTTTGTTGGAATAGAAAACTACTTTTTCAACTCGGAATTATAGACTTTTATTTTAAGAATTCTGAGATTTTTTAGAATGTTTTTTTTCTCAAATTCAGATTTTCTTCAGAATTCTGAGTTTTTTTTTCTCTCCGAAGTCGAACTTTTATTTATTTTGGATCTAAATAAAAACAATCGCAATTTCAACTCAGAATTCAGACTTTTTTCCTCAGACTTCTGATCAAATAGTCAGAAATCAGTCGATTCTGAGATTTTCAGATTTAGTTATTTTTCCTCAGAACTGATTTTAATCTCAGAACTAAAACTAAATAAATAATCAGATGTAAAAATAACTTCCCACGTGGTCCTGTTACCCTCTTCTGTGTGTCTCTGGGTCTTCCACTGACGCATTGAGAAAACACTAGGGTGGGATTTTTAAACAATTCAGCATAATTATTTCAGAGATGACAAAAAAAACCACTTTCTTTCATTCGTTCTTCACTCTTTGTCATGTTGTCCCCATATCTGAACACGTCTCATATCAAATAACATTCAGTGTTTGTTCTCCTTCTGATCGTCACATGTTCTCTCCGTGTTGCATCACTTCCTGTGTTTGTGTAACCTGCATGTTTGCTTTCAGATCATGCACCTGCTGTGAGAAAAGCATGTAAGTGGTCTTCAGTGTGACATCACTAACCACAGACTGTAGCCCCGCCCCCTCCTTTATTATTAACCCTAACACGGGAGAGGGCTGCTCTGATTGGGTCAAGGCTTGTTGGGTTACTTTAGTCCAGTTTCTCTTCATGGTGGAGGTTTTTAATGGTGATGCACTGATTTGTAGAAGATCTCAGAATACAGACTTTTTCATAAGAATTCTGACTTTTTCTCTGAATTCTGACATTAATCTCAAAACAAATGTAGAATGTGGAGATTTTCAGAATGTTCACTTTTCTCAGAAGTCTGATTTTTATTTCAGAATTTTGAATTGTATTTCTCTTCATTCTGAGATCAGAGGAGATTATTTCAGTGATTTTTAGGCATTTTCCTTCATTTGTAGATGTAGTATTCAGACAGTCAGAATTTGGGATTTTCCGATTTTTCTTTTGTCCTAACACGGGAGAGGGCTGCTCTGATTGGGTCACGGCTTGTTGGGTTATTTTAGTTTGCAGTTTCTCTTCATGGTGGAGGTTTTTCTGAGGAGAGGAAGTTATTTCAGTGATTTTTGACGCGCTGTTTTCTGTTATGACGATGCACTGATTTGTCGAAGATTTCAGAAAACAGACTTTTTCCTAAGAATGCTGACTTTTTCTCAGCTTTCTGACATTAAACTGAAAACAAATATAGAATCAAAAAATTCCGAATTTTGAGATTTCCTAGTATTTTTTTCTCAGAATTTAGATTTTTCAGAATTTAGATTTGTATTTCTCTGCATTCTGAGATCAGAGGAGATTATTTCAGTGATTTTTAGGCGTTTTCCTTCAATTTTGGATTTTCCAAATTCAGATTTTTATTTATTTTCTCAGAATTCGACTTTTTTTCTCAGAATTCAAAAAAGAATAAACTCTTTTGGTTAGATCAACGAAAAAACTGAAGCCCCGCCCCCTCCTTTATTATTAACCCTAACACGGGAGAGGGCTGCTCTGATTGGGTCACGGCTTGTTGGGTTATTTTAGTCCAGCTTCTCTTCATGGTGGAGGTTTTTCTGAGGAGAGGAAGTTATTTCAGTGACTTTCCTTCATTTGTCAATGTTCTCAGAATTCAGACTTTTTCACATGTTCGAGTCCTCAGAAGATTTCTATCAGCTTCTTGTTTATTGGTAAACAGTTGTTGATGGTGTAACGATGTGTTGCTCTGGGTTATCACACGGTATTTAGACGCTGCAAAAAGACTCATTTTGACCTGAAACTGTTACATTTTTAACAGATTTGTTTTCTTTCCATTTGATTCTAAATTGAAACAACTGTCTCAACATTTCCCCCCGGAATAAACACAATATTCTGATTTGAAAAAGTGAATAAAAAAGGCAATTAAATGACTTTTTTTTTAATGCACATTCACTTAAGCTCTACTGAGTTGGAAACAAGTGATTCTGTGACGGTGAAATGCTATAAAGCCTGCAGTCCTGATTTAAGGTCTCTGTAGATTCCTTTACTTGGTAGAAAAATGCAAATCCTGTTTGTCTTTACGTTTTTCACACGAGTTTGCAAAGCCCTTTCATAAAGCTCGGCCACGCTTCACGTCTCGCTGAAGAGAACAAACGGTTTATCCCTCTGAACTGATCCCAGAGCAGCAGAAAGAGGCTGGATGCAGGCCGGAGAAACAGGAAGTCAACATGCCTGGGCTTCACCGGGATTATTTATTCCATATTTCACCTTCTTTGGGTTTAAAACGAGCCGTGCATTCACCCGGGTATTAATACCTTTACAATTAACCTTAACTTAAGGGGAGAAGTCAATCTGTGTTATAATCTTATTTAATAATACTACCAAGGGAAAAAACTGATTTTAAACGTCATATCTTGTTCTTAAATTTGCCCGAAAATTTGAAATGGCAATAGACGTTTAAAAAGGGTACACTATTTAATTAGCTTTTGTTAGAGAGGCCGTTTCCCCCACTTTCCAGTCTTTATGCTAAGCTAACTAGCCTTGAGTTTAATGAGTCAACATGTCTTGGTTTTCAATTTGCTAAAGAACTAATCCAGAAAGAAGGAAATAACTCCTTGGTCTTATTTCCTTTTACCTTTAAGTACATTTTCTGTTTTAATTTGATCATATATTTTGCCGCTACCTCTTTCCTTGAACTCCAGGAACTCAAAGTTAGTTTTGATTCAAATCTCGTAAATGTTCCTGGGCAAAAAAAAGGTTTTAGAACGAGTTAATACACAGGTTAATAAACAGAGATACGGCTTTCCCCCAGTGCATTCTGACCATCTTCCTCCCGTCACCCTGCATGTAAACATGTCTCCTCTTCCTCCTCCTCCTCTTCCTCACTCTTTATGTTTCTCCCCCCCCCCCCTCCAGCCCAGCAGAACCCGGCCCCCGCCCTCCCCGCGCGGCAGCTGGAGGTGGCATTGAACCGGCAGCAGAGGTACTTCAGGATCCCCTTCATCCGCCCGGGGGACGCCTACTCAGACCCCCAGAACACCAAGAAGGGCTGGTGGTACGCTCACTTCGACGGGCCGTGGATCGCCAGGCAGATGGAGCTGCACCCCGACAAACACCCCGTCGTCCTGGTGGCAGGTAGGGGAACTGCACGAGTACTAATATACAAAGTATTTAGAAAGAAGAGGGGTTCGGGTACCAGAACTAAAGGAGTACATGTATACAAAGTACAAGAAGTATTTATAAAGTAGAGGGAGGAGAAGTACACAGGAGTACAAACAAAGTACAATAAGTACTCAGATCTTGTACTTGAGTAAAAATAGAAGTACTCAGATCTTGTACTTGAGTAAAAGTAGAAGTACTCAGATCTTGTACTTGAGTAAAAATAGAAGTACTCAGATCTTGTACTTGAGTAAAAGTAAAAGTACTCAGATCTTGTACTTGAGTAAAAGTAGAAGTACTCAGATCTTGTACTTGAGTAAAAGTAGAAGTACTCAGATCTTGTACTTGAGTAAAAGTAGAAGTACTCAGGTCTTGTACTTGAGTAAAAGTAGAAGTACTCAGATCTTGTACTTGAGTAAAAGTAGAAGTACCAGAGTGTAGGAATACTCTGTTACAGTAAAAGTCCTGCATTCAAAATGTTCCTCAAGTGAAAGTAGAAAAGTATTCTCATCAAAATATAGTGAAAGACAGTAAAAGTAGTCGTTGGGCAGAAGGTCCTGTATTAGTTAAGCACACTACTTAGTTACTTGACACCTTGGTTAAAAAGTCACAGTATGTCATATAGCATGTTAGAAAAGGCTTAAAGATGACTTGAGTATTGCATGTATTCACGGGAACTTGCCAGCAGCCAGCTGACGTTAAACCCTCCTGCTCCTTTCTGTCTCGTATGTTCTTCTTCAGGTAAAGACGACATGGAGATGTGTGAGTTGAGTCTGGAGGAGACCGGCCTCTCCAGGAAGCGAGGCGCAGAGATCCTGCCCCGGCAGTTTGAGGAGATTTGGGAGCGCTGTGGGGGGGTGACGTACCTCCGCAGCGCCATCGAGAGCCGGCAGGCCAGACCCACGTACGCCACCGCCATGATGCAGAGCATGTTCAAATAATGGAGGAACACAAAGGGACGAATGCACCAGCTACCTAACACAGGGGGGGGGGGGGGGTTGTTTTCTTTGTGCCGGTGGTCTGTTCCTAACAAGGGAAGCTCTGCATTGAAGCCTATGCAGAAACATCCCATTAATCATCACCTCTGATAGTCTGATGTCCAGCTTTAGTGAACCTGGAGATGAATACCCGACGCTTTATGATAGAAAGGTAGAGTAGAAACAGCCGGATGCTAACCTGCACACGTTGGGACATTTACACGATTGGGATACGCTGCGTTAGTTAGAGTTAATTAGAGTTAGTTAGAGTTAATTAGAGTTAATTAGAGTTATAGCCCATGAGCTATCCAGCTTTAGTGAACCTGGGACTGTTGTAAGACATGTAGGATCCCCAGCACATAGGAACTACTGGATGCTAACACTTAGATATGCGTTAGTTAGCATGAATAGCCCATGCAGACGGTAAGGGGCAGTTTTGAAGCGGTCGTGGGGTTTATTGAGAATGCAAACAAAGGGACGAATGCACCAGCTACCTAACACGTGGGGGGGGGGGGGTTTCTTTTCTTTGTGCTGGTGTTCTGTTCCTAGGAAGCTTTGCGTTGAACCCTATGCAGAAACATCCCATTAGTCATCACCTCTTGCCAGCTTTAGTGAACTTGGAAGTGTTATGTTAGAAATGTAGAGTAAGGGTCCCCAGCTAGCTAACACAGGAGAGGGGTTGTTTCTTTTCTTTGTGTTCCTAACAAGGGAAGCTCTGCATTGAACCCTATGCAGAAACATCCCATTGATCACCTCTGAGAGTCTGATGTCCAGCTTTAGTGAACCTGGAAGTCTTGTTTTTAGAGTAAGGGTCCCCAGAACATAGAAACTGCTGGATGCTAACCTGCTTATGTTGGGACATTTACACAATTAGGCTCTGATGCTAATTAAAGCAACTTATCCTATGTGGACGATAATGTCTAAAGCGGTTTTGGGCGTTATTGAGGACGCTGAATCCATTTCTGAAATGTTCAGGGTGATAAATGGCAGTTTTAACGAGGAAGTGGCCACACTTTGACCACCATGAGAAGATTATGATCTCTACTGTGGACAACTTTTACTAATAAATATGCAAGCTGTCCAACCCAGATGACCCAGTCCCCTAAATCGTCAAAATCAACCCCAAATGAATCATAATCCACAGAGTGACGATAAGTCCACTTTGTGATTAAGACTGCTTGTTGATCAGAGATGCATTCAGCTTCCTCAATAACCTCCAAAACCACTCAAATCTGAACTATTGTCAACACAAGCTACGGTATAATGCTAATGAATGCAGCTTGTGCTAATTGCCCATCATATGCAGGTTAGCTTCCAGTAGTTTGGGACCCTTACTCTACATTTCCATCATGAAGCATGTCCTGGTTCTCTTTAGGGAGCTGCTAATCGGACCCTCTGGTTGTTTCCCTGTACCATGTCTGCAACGACGAGGCCTTACTTCTCTAACGGGGTTCAAACGCCACATGTACACAACTCTATTTGTTTTAAAAGCTGCCTCCCCAAACCCAGAAGTGATGATGCATTCCTGATGGTGTGTCCCTGACTGTGTACATCGTCTCCGTGGTTCCTTCAGGGCGGGAACACTTGCACAAGGAGCCTCTGTTCTTTATCGTTTTGTCTTTCCAAGCGAATGTAACTGGAGACCTGGTTGATTTGTTCCTGTAGTGATTCCTCTTCTCACTGTGTGTGATTTCATGTGTAATGAGGTCCAAGAAACATCTGACTTTGACGTCGAACCCTCCATGGGTTTCTTCGTTTGGCCTGAGCAGCAATTCAGCTCTGATTATTTGTGTGTTTATTAAGTGAATGATTATGCAACTCCTCTGCAGAAAGAAGTCCTTCAAACCGTCGTTAAGTCTTTCTACTCGAGGAAACGCAGCGATTCCCAGGTGTCTCATCATGACCAATAATCCAATCATTCCACTGAGTTGCTTAAAAGTATAATTTGATTCCTAAAATGTTAAGAAATGATTGAATTTCACGTCAGATTTGGACGTTTTGAGAAGATGGCGGTGAAGCGCTGGTGCTCAGACGCTAACTGGAAAGTACAGTTTCTTACAGCGGGTGCAGAAGTGTGTGCAGGCAACTGGAAAGTGTGTACTTCACCAGAAGCAATACATCTAGCTAACTAAGCTGACGGGGAAACAGAAAGCCTCGTGTGACGGGAACATTGTCAAATAAAGAGACAATCTGCTGCTGTGAGGCGACACCGTTATTCACCTGAGGTTGTTCTCCTCTGCACAACAGAGCGCTAGATGATCTGAAAGCATGAACATCTGGCTTGTTGCAAAGAAGCTGATCCTCCTTTTTTACAAATGGCATTAACGTGCGGGAAAGCCGTGAACAAAAGCACCAGAGATCCTCGGAGACTCTGGAGACATGTCCCGGTTCAGATGAGCCGACTACCTTTTGAAAAGACTCCAGAGACTTTAGAAACAAGGTGTAAACAAACGGAGAAAGGAAGACTCAACCTGACCAAAACTGTTGTTTGCTTGTAAACAAACGTCTACAATTCCCCCTGTTTATTCTCATTTAACATCCTTTTCCTCGTCTCATTTGCTTCCTCTATTCTGCAATCTGTAAAGTCCAATTCATGCATTACCGAAAGTGAAAAAACACTTCCAGTTGAATCAGTTCAGGTTGAAACTGAGTTACATCTGCAAGGACTGCAATTAGCATTTTAAAGCTAGTTAGAGAGGAGTAGAGTGTTGGGTGCATGAAGACAAACCTTTCCTTCCTGCTTCGAAGCACGTTAATGCCGGGTGTAAACGGGCGACTTCCTGACCTTTTCCGCCCTGAAAACCTGCTCCACACATCACAATCATTCCTGGGGAAGCACTGCCTTTGTCCACTGTCACTTTTCTAACGTTGATCTCTAACAGAAGAATAAAAGCATTCCATGTTTCACCAAATCTCCGCTTCTTCTTCCTTGTTTTGTTACTCCTGCTCACGGTCCTGCTGAAAACGTCTCCGAGAGAAAGGAAGGACAAACGGCGCCTCTTATTCAACACAGTTTGTATTTTTTAGCTATCGTGATATCTCTACAGTTGAACGACAATTAAATAAATAAGAAAAAAACATATTACAGTTTTGCCCCGCCCAGAAAAGCAGCAATGTGTTTGGTCTATTTACACGAGCTGTACAAGAGGATCGGGTTCACAGCATATTGTTTTAAAGGAGAAACACCAGCCTGTTTTAAGTTACAAGAGAAGGGACTCTTTAAATGAAAAGGTTAGCATTTAGCACCAAAGTACAGCCACACACAGCAGGTGGTACAGCTGTAGAGTCATTTAATGAAATGTATCATTTGTGTAAAATGCAATAACTTCTACACACTTCCAACAAGATTTGTGAAAATCGGACCTATAGTTTTTCCGTAAGCTTGCAAACAAACAAACCCTTGGATACTATCAACTCATTAAGACCTTTAAAAGAATCAATCTGAGAAGGGGAATACACTTTTTGGTTGATCTCCAAACGAAAACACTCCAGACAGAAAGTGGCATTAATAATTGTATTAACATTATATTACAATATGTTTTAAGGGTTACACGCTAAAGGGTTGGGATCCAATAATCTAGTCTGTGGATTTTCATGACCGATAATGTGCTCTTCGTCTTCCGTCCAGACGTTTAGGGGTTCAACAGGGCGGCTGTTTGGGCCTCCTGGACTTTGGCGTGTTAGCAAACCTAAACATCCTGAGTGTTTAACACGTTACTCACTACACAAACACAAAGAGAGAATCAGACAAAAACAGTCCGTCGTGGATCGATATCCCGCTGAGACGAAGGCTATCCGACAGTTTTTTAAAAAGTGTCCAAAATGTCTGGAGATCGTCCTCTGGTGTGAAAGAGCTCTGGAGAGTTGGTACAGTTTGTCCTGAAAGCTGTTCAGCTCTGAAGAGTGTCTGATGTTTAACTGAAGAAGAGACGAGGACCTGCTGAGTCCCGTTTCATCGAGTCTGTGGGGACGAAATATACGGTATTATAGACGCAGTCCAACAATTACAGAGTCAATCAACAAAAGTGTATTCATATAACCCAATATCACATGTTACATCTGTCTCCGTGGACTTTACAGGATGAATACCCTCTGTCTGAGCCTCCCATCAGACGAGGGGAAAAACCCAGTTAATGGGAGAAAAAGTCATAAAAAAAGTCACACAAATATTCATTAAAATTCATATAAAAGTCATACAAAATAATTTAAATAAAGTAATAGCATCATATATAGTTAAATAAAAGCTCATCGTATCGTGAGTCTTATAAAAGCAATTTAAATGTCATGTAAAATTAATAAAGTCAAAGCAAATTGTCGTATGAAAAGGTCATTAAAAATAGTCATAAGAAATAATTTACATAAAGTCATAGCATCGTATGTAGTAAAACAAAAATAACCCTTAAAAGCTCATAGTATTTTGAGTCTTAAAAAAGTCAGATTAAAAAAAGTCATTCAGAAACATAAAAAACAAGTCCTTTAAAGGCCCAATCCCAAACCACGCCCTACACCCTACCCCTACATAGTGGCCGTTTCTCAATCTCGAGGATACTGGCTTCCAAGCCAATATTTCAAGGATGCTACGTCATTGAGTGCCGCCGAAGGACTGTTCCAATCTCCAGCATACTTGGAATTCCACCGAGGCCGCGTCCTTGGTTTGGGGGTAATTTCGAGGCTGCACATGGGTAGACTTCGCGTCCTTAAAATCCCCACAATGCTTTGCGCACGGACCAATATCAAAAACCCTTGCGGAGAATGGCTGAACCGACGCAGCACACATTGAAATGTAAGTATGTAGTGAGAACATGTGTTGGTTAATATGTTACTTTGTTACATTTGTTTGTTGTCACCAAAAATGTGTTCCTGAAAGTAAAGCAAGTTCATAATTAGATAGACATCGTGAGGTATTTATTTTCGGTACAGTTTATGTTGAACCCGTTAGAGAGAGTGGCACACTTGTTAGCCTGTTCCATTCTTCTTCGTTTTCCGAAGGCGTGGCTTGGAAGCATACTTGCTTCGTTTCTGAAGGAAGTGACTTGGAAGTACGCGACTACCAAGCCAGCATCCTCGAGATTGAGAAACGGCCACTAACTCCGTGGAGTGCCACTCGCAGCTCAACGAGGCTCCTCCTGTCAGATGGAGGGAGTAAACACAGCAGCAAGCTTTGGGACGGCCTCCCCTCTCTCCCCTCTCTCCCCTCTCTCCCCTCTCTCTCCTCTCCCCCCTCTCTCTCCTCTCTCTCCTCTCTCCCCTCTCTCCCCTCTCTCTCCTCTCCCCCCTCTCTCCCCTCTCTCTCCTCTCTCCCCTCTCTCCCCTCTCTCTCCTCTCTCCCCTCTCTCCTCTCTCC
>JAPTMU010000114.1:129959-149959 GCA_028583405.1 Pogonophryne albipinna
ATCCTTAGTTTGTTGTAAAGGATGTAATAAATCAAACCCTGAGGGAACATCACTCTATTGGAATTATTTGCATAGGCTTTTTCGATCAAACATTTTCGGGGTCGGTCAGAGGGTACTCGGCTGAGAAAAGTTTGAGAAGCACTGTTTTAGGTAATTAACCCCGTTGATCAGAATGTGTATAAATAGATCACGAATCCACAGACTCTTTACGCTCTGCATCACATGGTCGTCTCTTGATTTGCATTTGGAGTGATTGTGAGGAGATTTCCACCGAGACGCACTCTCAGTTTCCACCAATCAGAAGGCGATCAACCCCGTTGATCAGAATCTACATCCATAAAGGATCAGCGATTGATTGTTTGATTTCCAGCGAGACGGAGACTCCACGAACCTCGCCAGCAGCTCAGACATTTCCTTCGCCATTTGTTCCCTGAAAAAGCACGACGTTCCCAGGTGGAGAAAAGTTAATATACGTGTTGTTTTCACAAGCCTCTTTTAAATAAACAACATCACGTGGACACCTACATGGTCAAACTCTTGAGAGCTGTGGCTCCAGCAGAGCTGCAAACAGAACATTGAGGGATTAAAAACACAGTCACAAATATACAAATCAGCAGAGGAGGCGATTCCTGCTCAGACAGAAGTGATCGTTCTGATTGGACCTCGATCAGAGGAGCGTTTATCAGACCGCTGAAGGAAGGTAGAACATATTCACTTAAACTGCTGCTAAGTTAAAGGTGGGGTAGGTAATTTTGGAGAAACCAGCTTGAGTGCGCTTGAATTTGAAAATACACAACCGGAGAAAATCTGCCACTTCCTCACAGAGCCCCTCCTCCAACACACACGAACGCGAACATGACCAATGAGGCACGAGATCAGTTTGTGCCAGATGGAAGGCTGACAGGCAGGTAGGCCATCCAGTTACTTTAGCCGGCTCAGATGATTGGTCGAGCTTTTTACAGTACCACGGCTTCTACTGATGATATGTTTTATGGATTTATTGTCAAAGCACTTCAGATATTCATTGCTATCGGAATGTTAAGAGCATTCCATGGAATATAACAACAAGTGTATCTCGAGCCGGTTTCTCAAACTTACCTACCCCACCTTTAAGGTTTCTGGACACACTTCAGAATTTAGTTTAATGTACGTTTTTATACATTTCTCCGATTTTTTTAGGGCCATTATTATAATTTTTAATATTTCTTAGATTTTTTTTGCAATTATTATTCTTTATTTATACGTTTATTATTATTAGATTTTCTTTAATTAAAAACGATATAATTGAACTACTCGCAAATTATATTTGGCACACAATATATGTATTTCCAAGTTTCATAGAAATCAGACCGGTCATTTTTCCATATCAGCCAAAAACCATCATTTCCAGAGTGTTTTTTGGGTTTCAGCAAAAACAAATATAAATTATAAATAGAGCTGTATTTAAAGGTGCGGTCGCTAAGTTTGAGAAACCGGCTCGAGATACACGTTTTTCTACATCCATCAGGGACTGCATTTCATTGTATATTTATTGTATTATTGGTATTTTTTATTTGAAGGACACTCAGATCCTCCAGTGCCTCTCTGGGGAGGCTGCTTCCTGTTGTTATGGACCGGCCTCCTGTTGTTATGGACCGGCCTCCTGTTGTTATGGACCGGCCTCCTGTTGTTATGGACCGGCTTCCTGTTGTTATGGACCGGCCTCCCATTGGATCGCCCTTAGAGTTAAAGTCAATCAAAGACCTTTCTTTTTCATTTGGGTGATTTGAGAGTTTTCTGGCTCTGTGTTTGAACTCTTTCTGTGTTGTTTTGAAACATGTTCTTCACTCTTTATTCTGTATCTTGTCTCTTGACTCTGAAGCACTCTGGCCTGAAAGGTGCCATCATATATATAAATTGAAGGTTATTATGTTAATTATTAATAGAACCTTAAAGGTGGGGTATGTAATTCACTTCAGAAACACTTGTTATATTCCATGGAATGCTCTTAACATCCCGATAGCAATGAATATCTGAAGTGCTTTGACAACAAATACATAAACATGTCATCAGTGGAAGCCGTGGTTCTGTAAAAAGCACGACCAATCATCTGAGCCGGCTAAAGTAACTGGATGGCCTACCTGCCTGTCAGCCTTCCATCTGGGCACAAACTCATCTCGTGCCCTCATTGGTCATGTGCGCATTCGTGTGTGTTGGAGGAGGGGCTCTGTGAGGAAGGGGCAGATTTCTTCCGGCTGTGTATTTTCAGATTCTAGCGCACTCGAGCCGGTTTCTCCAACATTACCTACCCCACCTTTAATGTAAATGTAAAGTACCCTAAACCTAACCACCATCAGGTATTTTGTAAATTGAACTGTGCATTTTAAGGGTAATAAAGTGAACGTTTTTCTGTATTTCTTTCTAAAATGTGGTTTTAATACGTGTAATCTTTGCATATACATTAGAGAAAAGCCTTTGAGTGTTCCTCAATATCCCATTAAGTCATCATTTCATTTTAAGAGCTGCTTTGATTCAAAGTAGCATGAAATATAATTTAAAGTTTGCAAACACTGTTTTTTTTAACTGAATAAATGTGTTTGTTATTTATTTCAGAAGTTAGATTTCTTTGCAGAATAAATAGCTTTTAATATTTGCATATCCTTTAGGGCGTTGCTTACGTTTTAATTAACTTCTCCATTACTTTAATATTTTATTTTTATATTTTATGTTATTCATATTTTATGTTATTATATTATTTTATATTTAAATTAATTAAAATGTACTTATATTTTAATTTAATATTATATTTCCATCTGTTTCATATCATTTAGGGAGTTGCGTAAATAAAAAAATGTATGTTTCAAATAACTGATTTGATTATATAATTTTTTATTATTTCAATTAATAAAAATGTACTTATATTTATATTTAATTTATATTTTCAATCTAAAAAAAGAGCACCTGTATTAAATAGATTTTTGAATTCATTTCTCCATTACTTTAATATTTTATGTTATTTATGTTATTATATTCAAATTAAATTAATTTAGTATTATATGTTCAATCTAAAAAAATAGCATGTGTATGAAATCAATACAAATGTTGTATTTAACTGCCTGTAAAGTTTACACCGACGTCAGGGAGTCATTTAATAGATATATCTTATGTCAGAGCTGAGGGTCTTCAGAGCTGAGGGTCTTCAGAGCTGAGGGTCTTCAGAGCTGAGGGTCTTCAGAGGTTTGATAAGTCACGGACATTTTCTAAAATGTGCACTAATGTACATTTTTCACAGATTTCGAAGTGACTGTTAATTTGTATATATTGATTGTTGTGTTTTTATTTAGGTCTTAATTTGTGCATATGTATATTTTGTATATTTGTATTTTTATATTCTGGATTGTGGGAAACGGTATTTCGATCTCTGTCTGAAACTGAGAAAGATTGAGAATAAAGTTTGACTAAAGAGTGCTTTCTATGAAACGGTGCCACAGTTAGTTAGTTGAGTCAAACAGAGGGCTGTGATTGGCTGGAGATTGTTACAGCATGCAGGTCAAGGGGAGGGGTTAAAGTTTGAAAAGGTCAGAGGTCAGAGGGGGTAAATGAAAGGGTTGAATGGCCGGGTCTTACGCTGCTCTCTCGGGAGACGATGGCACTGAGGAGCCGTTACTGAGAGGAAATAAAAGAAAACAAAGAAGACGTTAAACACAAGATCGTTTCTCTGCACGGGGAAAAACTCAATCAATCCTCGAGACGTCGGTCTGGAGGAGAACATTCCCAAAAACTGAGAAACAGGAAGTCTGACTATAGCTTTCATTACCAACGGTGAGTTCAGGAACAGAGAGCAAGTCTCAGTGAGTAAAGAATCAGTATGTGTGTATTATCTTGCAGTATGTGTGTATTATACTGCAGTATGTGTGTATTATACTGCAGTATGTGTGTATTATACTGCAGTATGTGTGTATTATACTGCAGTATGGGTGTATTATACTGCAGTATGTGTGTATTATACTGCAGTATGGTGTATTATACTGCAGTATGTGTGTATTATACTGCAGTATGTGTGTATTATACTGCAGTATTGAGTAATTGAGTGAGTGCGTGTGTTTGTAGTATCCTGCAGTGTGTGTGTTACCTCCTCAGGTCAGTGTTCTCCTCGATGAGTTCAGCTTCACTGTGAGCGATCCTCCTGTCTCTGTGTGTGTGTGTGTGTGTGTGTGTGTGTGTGTGTGTGTGTGTGTGTGTGTGTGTGTCTGTGTGTGTGTGTGTGTGTGTGTCTGTGTCTGTGTGTGTGTCTGAGCGTGTGTCTGTGTGTGTGTGTCTGTGTGTGTGTGTGTGTCTGAGTGTGTGTGTGTCTGAGTGTGTGTGTCTGAGTGTGTGTGTCTGAGTGTGTGTCTGAGTGTCTCTCTCTGTGTGCGCTTCTGAGTGTGTGTGTGTGTGTGTGTGTGTGTGTGTGTGTCTGAGTGTCTCTCTGTGTGTGTGGTGTGTGTGTGTGTGTGTGTGTGTGTGTGTGTGTGTCTGAGTGTCTCTCTGTGTGTGTGTGTGTGTGTGTGTGTGTGTCTGAGTGTGTGTGTCTGAGTGTGTGTGTGTCTGAGTGTGTGTGTGTCTGAGTGTGTGTGTGTCTGAGTGTGTGTGTCTGAGTGTGTGTGTCTGAGTGTGTGTGTCTGCGTGTGCGTGTGTGCGTGTGCGTGTCTGAGTGTGCGTGTCTGAGTGTGTGTGTCTGAGTGTGTGTGTCTGAGTGTGTGTGTCTGAGTGTGTGTGTCTGCGTGTGCGTGTGTGCGTGTCTGAGTGTGCGTGTCTGAGTGTGCGTGTCTGAGTGTGTGTGTCTGAGTGTGTGTGTCTGAGTGTGTGTGTCTGAGTGTGTGTGTCTGAGTGTGTGTTACCTCCTCAGGTCAGTGTTCTCCTCGATGAGTTCAGCTTCACTGTGAGCGATCCTCAGAGCCAGCTCTCTGTCTCTTCTCTCTTGCTCCAGAACAGTTTGACGAGAAGCTTCTTCGTCTCTCTCCAACAGAAGCTGCTGCTCCATCTCCTCCTACACACAGGTTAATATTTATATTCCTTTTATCTTTGATTTCTTCTTATTTTACTTTGATTTCATTTTTTATTATATTTTCAATCCAAAAAAAACTGGTATGAATTTTTATTTTATTTATTTCTCAAAATATTTTTTATTCTAAAATATCCATCATCACCACCCACCTGCATCTTCCTCTCCTCTTCCTCCCTCCTCTTCCTCTCCTCTTCCTCCTGCTTCCTCTTCAGCTCCATCTCTGATTTCCTGATGGAGGAAGACACAGAAACAAAGATGGAGGGTTGGTGACGTTGATGGAGAGGAAGAGAGAGACGACGGATAGTCACAGAGACGACGGATAGTCAGAGAGACGACGGATAGTCAGAGAGACGACGGATAGTCACAGAGACGACGGATAGTCACAGAGACGACGGATAGTCACAGAGACGACGGATAGTCACAGAGACGACGGATAGTCAGAGAGACGACGGATAGTCAGAGAGACGACGGATAGTCAGAGAGACGACGGATAGTCAGAGAGACGACAGATAGTCACAGAGACGACAGACCACAGATAGTCACAGAGACCACGGATAGTCACAGAGACGACGGATAGTCACAGAGACGACGGATAGTCACAGAGACGACGGATAGTCAGAGAGACGACGGATAGTCAGAGAGACGACGGATAGTGAGAGAGACGACGGATAGTCAGAGAGACGACGGATAATCAGAGAGACGACAGATAGTCACAGAGACGACGGATAGTCAGAGAGAAGACGGATCGTCACAGAGACGACGGATAGTCAGAGACCACAGATAGTCACAGAGACCACAGATAGTCACCGAGACGACGGATAGTCACCGAGACGACGGATAGTCAGAGAGTAGACGGATAGTCAGAGAGAAGACGGATAGTCAGAGAGACGACGGATAGTCAGAGACCACAGATAGTCACAGAGACGACAGATAGTCACAGAGACGACAGATAGTCACAGAGACGACGGATAGTCACAGAGACCACAGATAGTCACAGAGACGACAGATAGTCACAGAGACGACGGATAGTCAGAGAGACGACGGATAGTCAGAGAGACGACGGATAGTCAGAGAGACGACAGATAGTCACAGAGACGACGGATAATCAGAGAGACGACGGATAGTCAGAGAGACCACAGATAGTCACAGAGACCACAGATAGTCACAGAGACCACAGATAGTCACAGAGACCACAGATAGTCACAGAGACGACGGATAGTCAGAGAGACGACGGATAGTCAGAGAGACGACAGATAGTCAGAGAGACGACGGATAGTCACAGAGACGACGGATAGTCACAGAGACGACGGATAGTCACAGAGACGACAGATAGTCACAGAGACGACAGATAGTCAGAGAGACGACGGATAGTCACAGAGACCACAGATAGTCACAGAGACGACAGATAGTCACAGAGACCACAGATAGTCACAGAGACCACAGATAGTCACAGAGACGACGGATAGTCACAGAGACCACAGATAGTCACAGAGACCACAGATAGTCACAGAGACCACAGATAGTCACAGAGACGACGGATAGTCACAGAGACCACAGATAGTCACAGAGACCACAGATAGTCACAGAGACGACGGATAGTCACAGAGACCACAGATAGTCACAGAGACCACAGATAGTCACAGAGACCACAGATAGTCACAGAGACGACGGATAGTCAGAGAGACGACGGATAGTCAGAGAGACGACGGATAGTCACAGAGACGACGGATAGTCACCGAGACGACGGATAGTCACAGAGACGACGGATAGTCACCGAGACGACGGATAGTCACAGAGACGACGGATAGTCACCGAGACGACGGATAGTCACCGAGACGACGGATAGTCACAGAGACGACGGATAGTCAGAGAGACGACGGATAGTCAGAGACGACAGATAGTCACAGAGACCACAGATAGTCACAGAGACGACAGATAGTCACAGAGACCACAGATAGTCACAGAGACGACGGATAGTCACAGAGACCACAGATAGTCACAGAGACCACAGATAGTCACAGAGACCACAGATAGTCACAGAGACGACGGATAGTCACAGAGACCACAGATAGTCACAGAGACGACAGATAGTCACAGAGACGACGGATAGTCAGAGAGACGACGGATAGTCACAGAGACCACAGATAGTCACAGAGACGACGGATAGTCAGAGAGACGACAGATAGTCACCGAGACGACAGATAGTCACCGAGACGACGGATAGTCACCGAGACGACGGATAGTCACAGAGACGACGGATAGTCACAGAGACGACAGATAGTCACAGAGACGACGGATAGTCACAGAGACGACAGATTGTCAGAGACGACAAATTGTCACAGAGACGACGGATAGTCACAGAGACGACGGATAGTCACAGAGACGACGGATAGTCACAGAGACGACGGATAGTCACAGAGACGACAGATTGTCACAGAGATGACGGATAGTCACCGAGACGACGGATAGTCACAGAGACCACGGATGGTCACAGAGACGACAGATGGTCACAGAGACGACGGATAGTCACAGAGACGACGGATAGTCACAGAGACCACAGATAGTCACAGAGACGACGGATAGTCAGAGAGACGACAGATAGTCACAGAGACGACAGATTGTCACAGAGACGACAGATAGTCACAGAGACGACAGATTGTCACAGAGACGACAGATTGTCACAGAGACGACAGATAGTCACAGAGACGACAGATAGTCACAGAGACGACGGATAGTCAGAGAGACGAAAAAAACTATTATTTTCTGCTTATTATTTTCTGCCTCGCTCATGAGAGTAACAGCTGGCGAAATTACGGCCTCGCCTAGTGATTTTAATTTAACCATATATCGAGCTCGATCGTCGATTTCATGTAATTGTTTGCCTGTCTGGCCATCGTAACCGAGCTCTTTGAAGATCAGAAAATCCACGGTTTTCAAACATTTCTGATCGAATTGGCAAAAACTTCAGAATTGGTATCGACCGCCAATCAAATGACAGCGTTGTTTTCCCCCAAAAGTGGGCAGAGCCGTAATTTTCGCCCGGAAGTGACGTAGGTGTTACTCTCAGGTATAGTTAAATCCAGTTTAAATCCTGCTGCGCCACACATAGCTTAAACCTGTTTTAAATGTTTATTGCACTGTTTTCTTTAATGCTTTGAATCAAAATGATATGAAAAAAACCAATAAAACAAAAAATGTAATAAAATTATTAATGTTAAAGTTAAAGTAAGAATGTGCAACAAATAAAGAAATATAATAAAAAAGATAAGACGTACAAACATAAGAAGTTTAGGTGAAAATGTAAATATAAAAAATAAATCAAAATCAAGATATTTAAATAAGCATAAAGGAAACATTTCCAATAAAAGACCAAATAAAATAAAAAGACTAATTAAAGAAGAGTTTAAGCTTCTCTTCACTTTTTTGAGTTTGAGTTGTTTCTGTTTTTAGTTGCTTTAAAACTATTAATTCTCCGTATTTGTATTTCATTTTACCTTTTTTTTAATACATAATATTTCCTGCTTCTTCACGCACATGCTCTCCAGTACAGGTTAGCTCTGAGTGTTAGCGATGCTAATGTGAACACCGACCATATTACGTCCAAAACAGTCGGGCATTGTTTCTGATAGCAACGTTTCTGATTGGGCCGTGGGTCCACATTTCAGATATTACGTCATATCGGACGCAAATCTGGATCAGCTCCGTTGTTCCCCGTTTTTAGAGATTTGGGTACGGAGGAAAAGAGAGAGGGTTTTATTTCCTGACGCTGCGTGAGTTCCCCGACACACCGGGGACACATAGTGATGTTTTAGAGACATCAAAAAGTGACTTTTGCATGATAGGTCCCCTTTAAATTAACTCAATTTTTTTTTCTATTTAACTTTTGATATTTTATTTTTATTTAATTGAAATATTATTTATATTTTACGTTTATTTTAAGTATATTTTCAATAAAAAAAAGCACCTGTTATGAAATCAATTCAATTTTCTAAATATTTTTTATTTGACTTTTAATGTGTTATTTTATTTTCATTGTAAGATAAGATAAGACTTTATTCATCCCGAAGGAAATTGTTGTGCCAGAGTTACACAAATACAATAAACACAGCAGCATAACAGCCAAACTGTACACTAACAGTGCAGTAAAAAGAGCAATGAAATATCTACAGGAAACATAGTCACATCATTAATGTAAATATTAACAGTATTTAGAAGTGAAAAAAAACTAAAACAAAAGTAGAGGCAGATACTAGGGGTGTAACGGTACACGTACCCGTACCGAAATTATTCGGTACGGGCCCTTCGGTTCGGTACACGTGTGTACCGAAGTGTACCGAACGAATATAACGTTAAACGTAAAAAATTGAGAACGTGAACAACTTCTTGGAAGTAATCTCAGGTGCTGCGTCGCAGCATTCAGAGTAATTTGCTCCCATTGTGTTCAACGCATCATAGAGAGTCATTTCATTGGACGAGCTGGTCAGAGGGATGCGTTCAAATGTAGTCCGTAATTTGAGGAACTGTCGAAATGGCGAACGCAGATAAAGTTGAGCTCGAAAATCCTCCAGCATCATTGAAGTCTCCGGTTTGCGAACATTTTGGTTTCGCAGTTACGTACAAGGATGACGGACAAAGACAGGTGGACCGAACCAAAGCTGTTTGTCGGCATTGTTCAACTAAAATTGGTTACGCGGCTGGCAATACATCAAACTTGCACACTCATTTGAAAAGGCATCACCCGAACGTGAATATCACCGGTACCAAAAGACTGAAGTGCAAACCCACTCCACTAGCATGTAAGCCTCCACCACTCGCAAAAGTTCAGACCGAGCCAAAGCTATTACAAACGCCAAATATCCTTATGTTGCCATGTTAGCAAAGCGCTACCTGGCTGTATCTGCTACCTCTGTCCCTAGAGAGGGTGTTCTCCACAGCAGGAGACATTGTTAGTGCCAGCAGATCTGCCCTTTCAGCAAGCAATGTGGACAAGTTCATCTTTCTTTAGAACAACATGAAAATACAATGACAAGCAAGTCTAATGTCAAACTGGCTGCTTAGTACTAGTACAGTACAGTTCAAATACAGATTATTTCAGTTCATCGAAAAGCTGCACCTTAATGTTTATTTTATTATATTTTGTATTTATTTGAGTGAATATTCATAGTTTAATAATAATTAAAAACCCAAAACTAATAGTTTATGTTTTGTGAGTACTAGTACAGTAAAGTTCAAATACAGATTATTTCAGTTCATCGAAATGCTGCACCTTAATGTTTATTTTATTATATTTTGTATTTATTTGAGTGAATACATTATTCACAGTTTAATTAAAAAAATATATGTTATGTTTTGTGATAATTTTTTCTGCTGTACCGAAAACGTACCGAACCGAACCGTGACCTAAAAACCGAGGTACGTACCGAACCGAAATGTTTGTGAACCGTTACACCCCTAGCAGATACGTAATTGCACGTTATCAATAATAATAATATTGCACATGTTATATACAGTGGGGCAAAAAAGTATTTAGTCAGCCACCAATTGTGCAAGTTCTCCCACTTAAAAAGATGAGAGGCCTGTAATTTTCATCCTAGGTACACTTCAACTATGAGAGACAGAATGGGGGGAAAGAATCCAGGAAATCACATTGTAGGATTTTTAATGAATTAAAGGTGGGGTAGGTCATTCTGGAGAAACCAGCTCGAGTGCGCTAGAATTTGGAAATACACAGCCGGAACAAATCTGCCACTTCCTCACAGAGCCCCTCCCCCAACACACACGAACGCGCACATGACCAATGAGGGCACGAGATAAGTTTGTGCACAGATGGAAGGCTGACAGGCAGGTAGGCCATCCAGTTACTTTAGCCGGCTCAGATGATTGGTCGTGCTTTTTACAGTACTACGGCTTCCACTGATGATGTTTCTTTATGGATTTATTGTCAAAGCACTTCAGATATTCATTGCTATCGAGATGTTAAGAGCATTCCATGGAATATAACAAAAAGTGTATCTCGAGCCGGTTTCTCAAACTTACCTACCCCACCTTTAATTGGTAAATTCCTGGGTAAAATAAGTATTTGGTCACCTACAAACAAACAAGATTTCTGGCTCTCACAGACCTGTAACTTCTTCTTTAAGAGCCTCCTC
Organism: Pogonophryne albipinna; assembly: GCA_028583405.1. Lineage (NCBI taxonomy): Eukaryota > Metazoa > Chordata > Actinopteri > Perciformes > Artedidraconidae > Pogonophryne > Pogonophryne albipinna. Next base: position 141,135 of record JAPTMU010000114.1, read on the forward strand.
TGTCCTCCACTCGTTAACTGTATTAATGGCACCTGTTTGAACTCGTTATCAGTATAAAAGACACCTGTCCACAACCTCAAACAGTCACACTCCAAACTCCACTATGGCCAAGACCAAAGAGCTGTCAAAGGACACCAGAAACAAAATTGTAGACCTGCACCAGGCTGGGAAGACTGAATCTGCAATAGGTAAGCAGCTTGGTGTGAAGAAATCAACTGTGGGAGCAATTATTAGAAAATGGAAGACATACAAGACCACTGATAATCTCCCTCGATCTGGGGCTCCACGCAAGATCTCACCCCGTGGGGTCAAAATGATCACAAGAACGGTGAGCAAAATCCCAGAACCACACGGGGGGACCTAGTCAATGACCTGCAGAGAGCTGGGACCAAAGTAACAAAGGCTACCATCAGTAACACACTACGCCGCCAGGGACTCAAATCCTGCAGTGCCAGACGTGTCCCCCTGCTTAAGCCAGTACATGTCCAGGCCCGTCTGAAGTTTGCTAGAGAGCATTTAGATGATCCAGAAGAGGATTGGGAGAATGTCATATGGTCAGATGAAACCAAAATAGAACTTTTTGGTAAAAACTCAACTAGACGTGTTTGGAGGAGAAAGAATGCTGAGTTGCATCCAAAGAACACCATACCTACTGTGAAACATGGGGGTGGAAACATCATGCTTTGGGGCTGTTTTTCTGCAAAGGGACCAGGACGACTGATCCGTGTAAAGGAAAGAATGAATGGGGCCATGTATCGTGAGATTTTGAGTGACAACCTCCTTCCATCAGCAAGGGCATTGAAGATGAAACGTGGCTGGGTCTTTCAGCATGACAATGATCCCAAACACACCGCCCGGGCAACGAAGGAGTGGCTTCGTAAGAAGCATTTCAAGGTCCTGGAGTGGCCTAGCCAGTCTCCAGATCTCAACCCCATAGAAAATCTTTGGAGGGAGTTGAAAGTCCGTGTTGCCCAGCGACAGCCCCAAAACATCACTGCTCTAGAGGAGATCTGCATGGAGGAATGGGCCAAAATACCAGCAACAGTGAAAACCTTGTGAAGACTTACAGAAAACGTTTGACCTCTGTCATTGCCAACAAAGGGTATATAACAAAGTATTGAGATGAACTTTTGTTATTGACCAAATACTTATTTTCCACCATAATTTGCAAATAAATTCTTTAAAAATCAGACAATGTGATTTCTGGATTTTTTTTTCTCATTCTGTCTCTCATAGTTGAGTATACCTAGGATGAAAATTACAGGCCTCTCATCTTTTTAAGTGGGAGAACTTGCACAATTGGTGGCTGACGCAGAACGCAGCTGCACGTCTTCTCACTGGCCACAAAAAGCGTGACCACATCACCCCAATTCTGGCCTCATTGCACTGGCTTCCAATTTGGTTCCGAATTGATTTTAAACTCCTTTTATTTGTTTTCAAAGCCCTAAATGGGCTCCTCCGGCCTATATAGCTGAACTCCTCCATCGCTACACCCCAGCCAGAGCCTTAAGGTCGGCTGACCAGCTGCTGCTGGTAGTGCCTAAGACCAGGCTTAAAACCCGAGGGCACCGAGCCTTCGCAGCAGCTGGCCCCAGGCTCTGGAACACTCTGCCCCTCCATGTGAGGTCGGCCCAGACCCTAAGGGTTTTTAAATCTACTCTTAAAACACACTTCTTCTCCCTGGCCTTCTAGTCAGAGCGGAGCACGACTCCTGTGTTTTTTATATATCTGTTGTAATTTATTGTCTTTTATTGTGATTGTAGTAATGTGTTTTTAAGTGATTGTAGTATTTATTACATGTACAGCACTTTGGCCCGACCAAAAATCGCTTTTAAATGTGCTTTATAAATAAACTTTGATTTGACTAAATACTTTTGTGCCCCACTGCAGCAGCGAGTGTTTAATTGCAATATTATTGATTATTTATCTTTATTTTTTATGTATATTTCTTCTCATTCAGTGTGACCTTCAGGGGGAATCGGGACTTCATGAGTTTCCAGAGGAGGAGACGGAGTGGGTCGTAAAATAAAAAGTGTGTCCTCTGTAATGTCTAACATTAGCGGCTAGTGGGATGTGACGAACACAATGGATCCATCAGTCCTGTAAAGCACGGTCAGGATCCACACAGCGGGCACCAAGGGACTTTTGACGGAGGGTAATCATGCTGAAGATGATGCATTCAGAATACTTTCACATGGTGTGATTTTGGAAATCATTTGGGCTGTTTCTCTGCAGGGTTACGGGAGAAACGACCTGTCGGATTTTTATGAAACTTGGAAGAAAGATGTAGCAGCGGCGGAAGAAGAAGATATTATATTTAAGAGCAGATACAATTTAAGGGTTGAGACTCGGGGTGTTTCTCAATGTCAAGGAAGGATGCTCCAGAGCCACTATTTCAAGGATACTACGTCATCGAGTCCTGTTCCAATATCCAGGATGCTTGGAATTCTACCGAGGCCGGCGTCCATCATAGCGAGAGGCAGCACATGTGTGTCCTCCGCGGTCTTAAAATCCCCACAATGCTTTGCACACGGACCAATTTCCAAAATCTGTGGCGGAAAATGCAGGCGTGGGCCTTCTCTATGACGCACACCTGCACACTTGCTCGCCTGTTTCCACTCTTCGTTCTCCGAGTGCCAGGAAGGATTCTTGCCTAGCTTCTGAAGGGACCTGACTCGGAAGGAACATGTCCTACCAAGGAAGCGTCCTCGACATTGAGAAACACCCACAGACTAAGTTTCCCTTTCATTAAAGAGGACATGTTATGTTGGTTTTATGGTTTCATATTAGCATTAGCTCCACCAGTTATTCTGACTTCGACACTAACGGCATTTATAGAAGTAAATAAAGGTGTATCACAACCTCAAATAACCAATTATATTTAACTTTAAACTAACTCCTGTAAATCCTGAAATGATTTCATTCGTATTAATCCTTCAACAGCAGGGTTTTGTCTGAACCGGAAAACAGGAGCGCTGTAATTTAATTGGGTATTTGTCGATATATGAAATGTAATCTTGACTGCTAAATAAAACAGTTCATCTTCTGGGGACCCTGAATACTCATTGGAAATGTAATTAAAACAGAGCCATTGGATTCAGGTTTCATTAAGAATCAGAGTTTTGTTTAAACCGGGTAACAGGAGCGCAGATTTTCCCCGTAAAATGTTAAAGTGATCAGAAAACAATATTTCTGTTCCTCAAAAACTGCATAATTCAAACAGAGCGTCAGACGGCAGAGACAGCTTTGTTTTTACGGAGCTCCGACGTCACGTTGTTGTTGTTGTTTACGTCAGGAGACAGCTGAGGCCTGTACTACGAAGCCAGTCCAACAGACCCTGGATCTCTCCGAGTTATCTTACCTAATCCAAAACAAACGCGCTCTCGCTAAGCGGTCCTACGACGCTGGTTATCAACTCGGTAACTCAAGCCAGGGTTTCTCCGTCCGGCTGAGAGCGCGTTTACATGAAAGGGGCGGGGCTAGCAGCATTTGACCAATCACAAAAATGGAGAAGCGCACTGACAGCGCAGCGTCATACTTCCTGAATGAAAAGTGAACTATAATATTAGACGTATGAAGAAGTTAAACTTTAAACATCCATGACTTAAACACTTGATCCAGGATCAAAGCCACAGAGCTGCACCTGCAAGGTGAATACAGCTGGTAACAGAACAAGTGTTTGAATGCGTTAACAGGTTTATGATATCACTGCCCGTCTAAGACACCATCTGACTTTCATTACATTTGACTCGAGTGTTTCCTCAACTTAATGTGTTGCTTAAAATAATCCTTCTGCATCCAGTCTGTGACACTGTGAGTGTTGCACGGCCAGATACGGCTCAGCTGACTCAGATAAGGAGATATATGATACATTATGAAGTGATATGCCGCGGACTGTACTTAATGTGACTCTGATCCGGTTACTGATGTTGTGGCAGATATTTCAGTAAGCTTTCTTAACGCTAATGTTATAATAGTCAGATTGCTCTGAAGATGGAGGTGATATTCTATTCATGTTCACGTTCACACAGTCGGTGATTTTTGCCGGCCGTCTTTCTGTATTTCCTTTCTCCTGTAATATGACTTGATCGCTTTAAACTCCGCACACTGAGCTCTGATTGGTCAGCAGGCGGTGCTTTCACTGAGTTGAGCTCTTAGCCTGGAACCTAACCTGCTCCCGACCAGGTTAGCCACTAAGCATCAGTTACCATGGAGATCTAGCCGCTAAGAAGAGAACCAGCTTCGTGGGACAGAGAAACCCAGAGTTAACCCTGAAGTTAGCCGCTAAGCTAAAATCCGGCTTCGTAGTACAGGCCTCTTGTATACGAGCGTCATGTTGTTGTTGATATATCTGATAAACAAGAGCCACAGTACTCATGCTATCTCTTTCTAGAAAACCCCTGGAGAGAATCACACGTCTCCGTCTTCTTCTTCACAGTTTACTGAGTCTCTGTGATGCTTTCCTTTAATCACAATTAAAGTGAATCTCGTCCTTAATGTCATTAAATAAGCTTTACAGAGGTATTTGTTCCTCAAGGCGACGTTTTTAAGGCAGATTCTTCTGTGGTTATTCAGTCCATCTCACCCCAAAGTCTGGATGTCTTTCCATCTCACCGACTCTGAAGACGTTTTTGTAACTCAGAAAGCCAAAGCATTGTGTTTAATCTTCAACTTCAAATAGAAAGAAGGCACATATTTGAGCATTTCATCAGATTGGATGGAGTGAAAGCAGAGCACAGAGGAAGCTGAGAAACCACTTAATATCTCGCAGATATACATAAACAAAGCCCTTAAAGCAGCGGCGTCATTACGTAAACCCTGGAGTGAGCGTTCCTCTGCAGAGCGTTTAAATAGGAGAGTGGGTTTCTCTCGGGTCAATACTTTGAGCCTCTTTAATGCTTGGCAGCGCGATAAAAGCAAAACACTGAGAGAGAGGAAAGTGCTTTCCAGAGAGCTTTGAAACAAGCAGTGGGTTGATTAATTACATAAACAAGTTATGATACTTTTTTGGTCTTTTTTTTTACATTTCGTCTTAAAAGTAATTTGTTTGTGTTTAAAAAAATATATATATTTCATTTACTCTGCGAATACTGCAGATATTGAATTTCATAGTTTTTGTCATATTGTTTATATTTATTTATTTTTAACATACATTTCAATTTAGTAATTGTTTTTAAAAACGTTTTAAAAATGTAAAAAATACTTTTTAAAATACATTTTAAATAATTGTCAAAAAACGTTTTAAAATATTTCAAAAAACGTTTTAAAATGTCAAAAAACGTTTTAAAATATGTTAAAAAAACGTTTTCAAATATGTTAAAAACACGTTTTCAAATATTTCAAAAAACGTTTTCAAATATGTGAAAAAAACGTTTTCAAATATGTCACAAGTTTCAAAATGTAAAAAATACTTTTTAAAATACATTTTAAATAATTGTCAAAAAACGTTTTAAAATATGTGAAAAAAACGTTTTAAAATATGTGAAAAAAACGTTTTAAAATATGTCACAAAAGTTTTAAAATGCCAAAAAACGTTTTAAAAATATAAAAAATACTTTTTAAAATACATTTTAAATAATTGTCAAAAAACGTTTTAAAATATTTCAAAAAACGTTTTAAAATGTCAAAAAACGTTTTAAAATATGTTAAAAAAACGTTTTCAAATATGTTAAAAACACGTTTTCAAATATTTCAAAAAACGTTTTCAAATATGTGAAAAAAACGTTTTCAAATATGTCACAAGTTTCAAAATGTAAAAAATACTTTTTAAAATACATTTTAAATAATTGTCAAAAAACGTTTTAAAATATGTGAAAAAAACGTTTTAAAATATGTGAAAAAAAACGTTTTAAAATATGTCACAAAAGTTTTAAAATGCCAAAAAACGTTTTAAAAATATAAAAAATACTTTTTAAAATACATTTTAAATAATTGTCAAAAAACGTTTTAAAATATTTCAAAAAACGTTTTAAAATGTCAAAAAACTTTAAAAATATGTCAAAAACACGTTTTCTAATATGTTAAAAACACGTTTTCAAATATGTCAAAAAAGTTTTAAAAAAAGTTTTAAAATAAATAAAAAATATGTCAGAAAAGTTTTAAAATATGTCAAAAAAAGTTTTAAAACAGGTCAAAAACGTTTTAAAAATATTTGGAAAAATAGTTAGAATTTCTTTTTTTTATAATAATTGTAATCATTTAGAAAATATTACCTTTAAATAAAACCTTATTGGAAATACATATAGAAATAATAAATACTTGATCAACCTCATGTTGTTGCTCGTACTGAAATGCTTCGTTGTGAGCATTTCAGCTAGAGTTGGGAATACACTTACAGACGACGATCGTGTTCATCCTGCTTGCGCTGCTGATCTTCCTCGTCCCTCCTCTTCTTCTCCCTCTCCATCTCCTCCTGGATCTTCTTCAGTCTCTCGCGCTCCTCTTCCTCCTTCTTCTTGTTCTGCATGGCCGTCAGCAGCTGCTCCGACCGGGTCACAAGAGCCTTGAACTCGTGATCGATCTCCATTCGAGTCATGATGGTGCTCTGACGGAGAGAACGAGAACACGCTTAGAAGCAGCAATTTCTTAAGGAACAGCATTCACTGCTTCCCCTTCTTGTTGTTGTTGTTGTTGTTGTTCACCTTGATTTTGATCATGAGTGAGTCGATGGTGCCCTCCAGGTCCTGGATCTGTTCGGTCATCTCCTGCTTGCCCTCCTTCAGGCCGGAGATCACCTCGCTGAAACGGTCCATCCTCTTCTTCAGGTTTCTCACCTTCACCAGGCCGTCGATCCTACAAACACACACACACACACACACACACACAATTCATTGTATGTTTTCACTTACTGGGAAACATCTGAAACAAACTCACTTTCCTTTTTCAGTTCCCTGACTTTCCGCTGGGTTTAATTTTTCTGTTCATTTCACGTTTGTCACTCATGTTACCTCTTAACTAAAAAAGCTCAACACACACCAGCACACGCACACACACACAAAATCAATTCCTCTTCACCTGCCTCCCCCGGGTCTCTGCTATTTATCTGTGGTAATAAGCTGCCAGGTGTGTGTGTGTGTGTGTGTGTGTGTGTGTGTGTGTGTGTGTGTGTGTGTGTGTGTGTGTGTGTGTGTGTGTGTGTGTGTGTGTGTGTGTGTGTGTGTGTGTGTGTGTGTGTGTGTGTGTGTGTGTGTGTGTGTGTGTGTGTAGACTGCTGAGCTGTGAAAGTGGCAGCAGATAATGAAGAAGATGAGGATTGAGGAGAGGGAAAGGATGTATATAGAGGGGGAAAGGAAGAGAGGTGAGGAAAGGATGTATAGAGGAGGAAGGAAGGGAAGGAGAAAAGGCTAATGTTTAAAGACCCTTTTCCCCACGTTTTTCTGTCTGCTTCCTCTCTTCTTTTTCTACCCTAACCCATCCTCTTCCCAAAACAATCACCTCCTTCTTTTGAAACATACAGAAGCTGAAGGAGCTGGAGGAGGAAGAGGAGGAAGACTCACCTTGGTTTGTGTTTCCTCCTGCAGAGCCACATCCGGACCGTCTTCTGCATCTTAATGCAGGCGTGGGTCCGGTACAAGATCTTGTTCTTCACTGCAAGAGAAGACACAAAGGAACCATTAGCCACCTTTAGCTTAGCGGTGGTGACGTGAAGTCATGTGACCGTGCTGTAGTTCCTTTATAGCCCAACATTAGCCACCTTTAGCTTAGCGGTGGTGACGTGAAGTCATGTGACCGTGCTGTAGTTCCTTTATAGCCCAACATTAGCCGCCTTTAGCTTAGCGGTGGTGACGTGAAGTCATGTGACCGTGCTGTAGTTCCTTTATAGCCCAACATTAGCCGCCTTTAGCTTAGCGGTGGTGACGTGAAGTCATGTGACCGTGCTGTAGTTCCTTTATAGCCCAACATTAGCCGCCTTTAGCTTAGCGGTGGTGACGTGAAGTCATGTGACCGTGCTGTAGTTCCTTTATAGCCCAACATTAGCCGCCTTTAGCTTAGCGGTGGTGACGTGAAGTCATGTGACCGTGCTGTAGTTCCTTTATAGCCCAACATTAGCCAGCTTTAGCTTAGCGGTGGTGATGTGAAGTCATGTGACCGTGCTGTAGTTCCTTTATAGCCCAACATTAGCCGCCTTTAGCTTAGCGGTGGTGACGTGAAGTCATGTGACCGTGCTGTAGTTCCTTTAAAGCCCAACATTAGCCGCCTTTAGCTTAGCGGTGGTGACGTGAAGTCATGTGACCGTGCTGTAGTTCCTTTATAGCCCAACATTAGCCGCCTTTAGCTTAGCGGTGGTGACGTGAAGTCATGTGACCGTGCTGTAGTTCCTTTATAGCCCAACATTAGCCAGCTTTAGCTTAGCGGTGGTGACGTGAATTCATGTGACCGTGCTGTAGTTCCTTTAAAGCCCAACATTAGCCAGCTTTAGCTTAGCGGTGGTGACGTGAAGTCATGTGACCGTGCTGTAGTTCCTTTAAAGCCCAACATTAGCCGCCTTTAGCTTAGCGGTGGTGACGTGAAGTCATGTGACGTGCTGTAGTTCCTTTATAGCCCAACATTAGCCAGCTTTAGCTTAGCGGTGGTGACGTGAAGTCATGTGACCGTGCTGTAGTTCCTTTATAGCCCAACATTAGCTTAGCGGTGGTGACGTGACTTCTCAACCACATGGAGAAATCCCATTGGACGAGGGAGATGCTGCCTTCAGGGACCAACATGGGTAAACAAGCATTTTTTATCCTGAAATCTCTCGTAGAGGCATTCAAAGTGTTCGTTTTTTAAATTGTTTTATCCAGGAGGAGGAGACACTTTGAGGTATCTCCTGCTCTCTCCTCTCC
>JAPTMU010000114.1:157459-217459 GCA_028583405.1 Pogonophryne albipinna
CCACCATAGATCCACTGGCCCTTCAGCATTGAAGTCTTGACCTCTGTGCTGACCCCCACCATAGATCTACTGGCCCTTCAGCATTGAAGTCTTGACCTTTGTGCTGACCCCCACCATAGATCCACTGGCCCTTCAGCATTGAAGTCTTGACCTTTGTGCTGACCCCCACCATAGATCCACTGGCCCTTCAGCATTGAAGTATTGACCTTTGTGCTGACCCCCACCATAGATCCACTGGCCCTTCAGCATTGAAGTCTTGACCTTTGTGCTGACCCCCACCATAGATCCACTGGCCCTTCAGCATTGAAGTCTTGACCTTTGTGCTGACCCCCACCATAGATCCACTGGCCCTTCAGCATTGAAGTCTTGGATTGGCCAGACTAAAACATTTCTAATGTTAAATAAATGAAACCATTCACAGTTAAGAATTAGATATTAATTATGAATGCTGTTAATTACCTTTAACACGTCTAACTATATTTCAAATGTGTTACCTTTTTATAGAAGTGATTATATTTGTATGCCAATATTTTCCTATGGTAAAGTTTCGTTTAGCACTTTTATTTTGGTAGTAATAAGATCGGGACTCTTATTTTGAAGGAACTTTTACCGGAAGTGAATGCACAGCAGAGCAGAATGTACAGACTTTACACATTTCCTCTTTGCTTTCGTTCGGCTTCACCTTGCGCTTCATCAGTTGAATCACTTTGAACATTCGTCTGAGATGTTGACGGTTGGCTGAACTTTTTACCCCACAGTCAAACAACTTCATTTGCTTCGCCATTTGTTGTAAAACAAACACACGGCGCACCGCGCACGTGCATCGCTTTCTGGCTCCGTAATCACACCAATGCACGTGCAACTTAAGTATCAGGTTCCGACTGGTCACAACAATAATTAAATATCACTCTTAAAACAACAAATAATTAGCATGCATCTCTTTTGGGTGCACATTTAGCTGTGCTTATTTCTTTATGTTAAAAACGGGTTGCCACTGATGGCAACCAAAGGCCAAGAAGTGGTTGACTTTTTTTCTGAATGGTTGCCAATGGCAACCTGGCAACCATTACTGTCGAGCCCTGCTCAAGCTGTAAAAAAGTAATGTAGTAAAAGTACTTCTCTCCATTTAAAATGTAATACAATGAAAGTATAAAGTCTCACGTTTGATGACGGACAGCGCGCACCACTGGACCTTCTTCCAGCGGCTGTGGATCAGCCAGGTGTTCACCTTCTTCACCAGCTCAGCCAGGTGGTCCGGGTCCGACTTCATGATCGAATCAAACTCTTTAAACTGAGGGAAAACAACACAAAAGAGAGTATGACGGATGGTATATCTGGTTTGCTTTTAACTCAAGTGGAGAGCTGCGTAGAAAACAAGATGGTGGGAGTGATTATGGATTTCTGCCTCTACACTTTCTGTATTAGCCTCAAGTATAACCCGTTTTATTCTGTAACCTTTAACTGAAGTTATGTCTTCCCTTACTCAAACTGTAATTTAACTTTAAAGGTTAAACGTCAAGACACTTAGACACTTTCTTCCCCAAAGAAATCCCCAATTTGATCGAATCAAACTCTGCAAACTGAGGGAAAACGGGAGGATTTCTATTTCTGGTTTGCTTTTCTGTACCTGTGTTTTTAACTCAAGTGGAGAGTGGTAGAGAGTGGTGCAGGAAAGAGTCCTAAAACCAGGAAGTGAGTCAGCATTTCACCACTTCCTGTTCCCTCGTCTCAGAGCCAATGGGATTTTGAACATGTTTTTGGAAAATAGCTCGAACTAAGATCTGTTCTTAGTTCTACGACATTAAATCATCAGCAGTGACCCCACTGGTGATTTCTGAAGAGTGGACGTGTCTGAGAAACAATGGTTGTTACCAAGTGGCTGAATAGGACTACAGAAGTCGTGGAGGCCGTTGTACGTGATTACGCCGAACACGTAAACACTCCTCTAAGTTAGTTTCTGTTCTGCTTGAAAGCAAGTCCCTGCCTCCTGCAAAGTGTTCAAACAAACGCTTCAACTCGTTCCATTTAGAATCTGTGTGTTTGAATATGGATCTGAAGTTGGCGTGACGTTGAAGTCGTGCTGCTGGACTCGCCTGTAGTTCCTTTATAGCATAACGTTAGCATGTTGCTTCTGGACGTTAGATTTATGATTAGAACATCATAAAAGTAGGGTAGACATGTGGAGATTATCCGGCTGAACAAAACGTGCATTTATCAAACAGGTTCCTTTTCCACAGACCTTAATTCAAGCTATTTTCCAAAATCCCGTTGGTTTCTTGTCGAGGGAACCAGCAGCTTCCTTCCGGGTGAATACGTCACCCCTGCACCGCTCTATTGGCCTCGAGTTGAACCTGTTTTATTCTGTAACCTCTAACTGAATTGATGTTTTCCCTTCCTTAACATGTTATTGACCTTTAAAGGTTAGAGGTCAAGACACTTCAGTCTATTTCTTGTTAACTAATACAAATCTGTAACTAAAGGTATTAAATACATCTAGTGGAAAACAAGTTACCTCTGAATTGTAGAGAAGTAGAAGTACAAAGTAGCATAACATCAAAATACTAAGTAAAGTACCTCAACACTGAACTAAGTACAGTGAGTAAATGTACTTAGTTACTACAGCAGGTAGTAGTAGATGCTAGCAGCCCGGAATCCACACTTTACATTAAATAAAGCAATCGTAATTCTGTTTCCAATTAGTTCTGTTTTCCACTTAGAAAATAGAAAAAAGATCCTATAAAAATATCGTTAAACACCGGATCGATAAGCAGTAAGAGTATTACCGTTAACATCTTAATGATACCCTAACCCTAGTTTAATTAAGGATGCACAAACACGCTAAATGGCTCAACTTCCAAAATGCCAATTAAATGTTTAATACGGTCTGTGATTTTTACTTCTTAAAGTGACCACTCGATAACTCCAACAAATATCAAGCTTCCCTTATCGCATAGATGCAACCGTACTATACATCCTACAGCTTTTGAAGTGCAGTGCATAGAGAGGACAGTGAAGCAGAATCATGGCGGTTAATAATACATCATCGTGAAGCCAAACTCGGTTCCCCCGCGCTACAGCTGTGGTAACTTCTCAGAAACTGCTGTCAAACTAATACAGATTAATATCTATGGTTTGGAGAAATCTATTCCATATTTCACTACGAGTGCGGCAGGAAGCGTTCATTTGAGACTCTCATTTCTCTTCTTCCTTCATGCATCTTTCAGAACAGAGTGCACAGCAGGCGAGAGATGTGTTGTGTTCGAGTCCTCTGGAAACCTCAGACTGATGACCCTCTGCTGCTGCTTTAATAATGAAGGAAGCAGCAGAGTTCATACCTTTAATATCCGAGTGCCCGTGTCCCAAGAAATAACGTCACATTTCTCTGAATATTCTTCAATCTGCACAGCTTTCCCACTTCACAGTACACTAGGGCTGTACCCGAATATCCGAATATACGTTCATTGGAGTACTATTCGGGTTTCAATTTCGTTATTCAGATATTTGTTTTGTTTGTTTTTTCCCCGTTTTTTGCCAAATTGAATTTATTGAAAACTCCAATATCAACGTAAGAGCTTGTGCCTCTTCGGGGGGTGCTAACACTTAACCATAAACGTTATCGTTTACTTTCTCCGTCTTTATATGTAGATATTACTTTTCTGCCTTAATCTCCATCACGTTGTTTCCATAGCAACAACAACTTCCTGTCAACAGCGCTAACTCTCCTTCAAAATAAAAGCATGTCCATAAATAGGAAGCCAAGCCAAATTACACTTAAGACATATACAACTGCAACGAAAGTAACAAACACGATGAGATATCCTTTATAATTTCAAAGAACACAAATTGGGTTACATTAACAAATAACTATAAAACAACAATACTGTAGAATAACAAAAAGAATGTCACAATAATCCATTAAACCCGTGTTGTTCTATATTAGCTTGTTTTTAATAACACCATTTCTTAAAGCTCTTCATGCACTTGGATGCTTTGTGGTTGAAAGGTGATCTATCAGTCAAAATGGCTTGCCTTATGAAGACAGTAGATTAAATGACATGTCACGCTTTGACCCAAAGGGACATACACTCAGTACTGTGGACAGAGGCATGCGGACTGCCGCGGTCTAATGACTTTTTCAAGACATATCTTGATATTTTATAATAATTTTCTTAAGAATATGAGGATGAAACCCCCTTTTATTTGTCATGTACATGCACAGTGACATTTAACCCATCCTAGTAATAGGAGCAGTGGGCAGCTACAAGCAGCCCAGAGTCCTTACACTACAATACTTATGTTAGCTTGTGCCAAAGGGGAATAAATAGAGGACGTTTAACAAAAAGGACTCACCTTCCCCGGCCGGAAAAACACTCGAGTCAGTCCGAACTTATAGTCGTTTTCATTCAGACCCAGAGCCATGAACAGAGCCTGGAACCAAGCAACAGGAGCACATTAACATGGGGTAATATCACAATAAGAATAATTCATAATAAAAGTCAGAACTTTGAGAGAAAGTCGGAACTTTGAGAGAAAGTCGGAACTTTGAGAGAAAGTCGGAACTTTGAGAGAAAGTCGGAACTTTGAGAGAAAGTCAGAACTTTGAGAGAAAGTCTGAACTTTGAGAGAAAGTCTGAACTTTGAGAGAAAGTCTGAACTTTGAGAGAAAGTCTGAACTTTGAGAGAAAGTCTGAACTTTGAGAGAAAGTCAGAACTTTGAGAGAAAGTCTGAACTTTGAGAGAAAGTCAGAACTTTGAGAGAAAGTCAGAACTTTGAGAGAAAGTCAGAACTTTGAGAGAAAGTCAGAACTTTGAGAGAAAGTCTGAACTTTGAGAGAAAGTCTGAACTTTGAGAGAAAGTCAGAACTTTGAGAGAAAGTCAGAACTTTGAGAGAAAGTCTGAACTTTGAGAGAAAGTCAGAACTTTGAGAGTACATACTTTCATAGGGGGAAAGTAGAAGGTCAATGATAGAAATATAGAATATAAAAAATCAAGAAGATACTGTAAGTGATCTCTACAATAAAACTGTTTAGTGCTGAAAGTCAGAACTTTGAGAGAAAGTCAGAACTTTGAGAGAAGGTCGGAACTTTGAGAGAAAGTCGGAACTTTGAGAGAAAGTCGGAACTTTGAGAGAAAGTCAGAACTTTGAGAGTACATACTTTCATAGAGGGAAAGTAGAAGGTCAATGATAGAAATATAGAATATAAAAAAATCAAGAAGATACTGTAAGTGATCTCTACAATAAAACTGTTTAGTGCTGAAAGTCAGAACTTTGAGAGAAGGTCGGAACTTTGAGAGAAAGTCGGAACTTTGAGAGAAAGACGGAACTTTGAGAGAAAGTCGGAACTTTGAGAGAAAGACGTAACTTTGAGAGAAAGACGGAACTTTGAGAGAAAGTCGGAACTTTGAGAGAAAGTCGGAACTTTGAGAGAAAGACGGAACTTTGAGAGAAAGACGGAACTTTGAGAGAAAGACGGAACTTTGAGAGAAAGACGGAACTTTGAGAGAAAGTCTGAACTTTGAGAGAAAGACGGAACTTTGAGAGAAAGTCGGAACTTTGAGAGAAAGTCGGAACTTTGAGAGAAAGACGGAACTTTGAGAGAAAGTCTGAACTTTGAGAGAAAGTCTGAACTTTGAGAGAAAGACGGAACTTTGAGAGAAAGTCGGAACTTTGAGAGAAAGACGGAACTTTGAGAGAAAGTCGGAACTTTGAGAGAAAGACGGAACTTTGAGAGAAAGTCGGAACTTTGAGAGAAAGTCGGAACTTTGAGAGAAAGTCGGAACTTTGAGAGAAAGACAGAACTTTGAGAGAAAGTCGGAACTTTGAGAGAAAGACGGAACTTTGAGAGAAAGACGGAACTTTGAGAGAAAGTCGGAACTTTGAGAGAAAGTCGGAACTTTGAGAGAAAGTCGGAACTTTGAGAGAAAGACGGAACTTTGAGAGAAAGACGGAACTTTGAGAGAAAGTCAGATTACCTAGAACAGGGATGTACACACTTTTTCAGCTTGGGAGCTACTTTTAAAATGACCAAGTCAAAATGGTCTACCTACAGCGCCTCTGTGCCGCGAGCGTCGTCGACGGGGGGGGGGGGGGGTTGGTGTGTGGGTGCTAGCGAACTGCGAGCGCCGGAACCTCGCAGCGGCGGAGGAACTGTGGCGCGCTTACACCAATTGCGCCGCATATTGCGTGATCTGCGTGTAGGGAGGGGCGGGCCTGTCTACCTACTTTCAAAATGCTAAACATATATTTATTTATAGATACTGAGTATAGCTTATGTTGGTGTACCTTGCACAACTGCATGAACCCGTATGGCACAATACAACTCAGTACATTTTTGGTCATTACATCAATTTGATACCCTTTCTTTAGTAGAATTGTATAAATTGGAAGGCTAACTATGTCATCAGCTCGCCGGTGATTAGCAGCTGGCGCGGTTGACCGTGCGTGGTGAACTCCGTGTTAGAAAAGATGAGACTCAGACTGGCTTAGCTGTACGTCTATCAAGTGGCAAATGCCATAGGAAGGGTGGATGATAGGCTAACTTTCTTCTTTTCTTCTTCCAATGCCATGCGATCTACCCACACTACCTTTACGATCAACGTATTGGGCAACCCTGACCTACAAGAACCGGTATTCCTCCATCTTGTGACTGTGTAACTCCCTCTCTTGGATATCAGCATGTGAAGGACACTGATCAGGAACTACTTGATGCTCTGTATGTGATGACTACTTCCATTCTGGAGAGGATCACAGATACATGGATCCTGAGAATGAAGCTCAAGCCGGGGACCAGGGAGAGTTTTTAAACAGTATGTATGTTATGTCTGAATGTATACAAAAAAAGGATAATAAAAGCACCTTGCAGAAGAGTCGGGGGTCGAGGCGGCAGAGTTTGGGAGGCATGTACTGCTGGTACATGTTGTAGAGCTCGTGGAAAGGAGCGCGGGATGGAAAGCCTCCCTGCATCAGATCCAACACCGACACCATGCCTAGAGGAGAGGAGACACAGGAAGACGGTCTTTAGACAGGAAGCTACTTCAGGTCGACTTAGGCGTCTTTTATCCTGGGGACACTGGGACCCAACATTGCAGCTAAATGCTTCTTTAACCCAAAGGTCACCTCTCATGCTGTGTGTAGGCAATAGCATCGGTCTCAGATATATACAAATATATAAAAAACATGTCCATGAAGTGTTTTGCTCAAAATACAGATCACCCATTCTAGCCATGCCTCATATCCCTCTATCTCACTTCCTGTTTCTAAAGTGCTGATTTGGGTATAAAGCTTTAAAGAGGAGGGGTCTGAGCTCATGCGGGACCCGGCAGCTACTGTCTAAACTAAATGCTGCCGTGATGAAACGCCATATCATGGATTATCAAGGATTCTCTCTGAAACAGTTTGGAGCTCAAAGGCTTTCTCTCTTGCCGGTTATACCACAAGGTGAGTTCCTTTTTACTTCCTGCTTCTTCACACACATGCTCTCCAGTACAGGTTAGCTCTGAGTGTTAGCGATGCTAATGTAAACACCGACCATAGTATGTCCAAAACAGTCAGGCATTGTTTCTGATAGCAACTTTCTGATTGGGCCGTGGGTCCACATTTCAGATATTACGTCATATCGGACGCAAATCTGGATCAGCTCCGTTGTTCCCCGTTTTTAGAGATTTGGGTACGGAGAAAAAGAGAGAGGGTTGCATGAAGTGCATTTTGCATGATAGGTCCACTTTAACATATATTCAAATTAGCATGTTTCAAATATCCCTTCATAACAAACAGCAGCTACAATTACAGGATAAATAGCAGATTAAATGAAACGTTAGCCACTATAAACTAAAGTCATACCTGAACAACAAAGGCTGCAGCAGCAAAACCCATGAGTTTATTTATGTTTTACTGCTTAAGAATTCATTGTTTTTGTTAAATAAAGAAATTGTTAATGCTTCCTTTGAAATGACATGGTGTGTGAGTTTCAAAGGGGGCGCTGTGCGTTTACATTTGACGATGTGTATGTAATTTCTCCCGTTTCTGATGGGAACTAACCCAGCAACCATATTTGTGCTAAAGATAGAGATTTGTAACTTAAAGGTCCCATGTCATGCTTTTCCGGTTCTGACCCGTCCCCTTGTGTCACAAACCCTCAAAGTACACCCTGTAGCGAGTAAAACTCTAACACAGAGAAGACCTCCCCAAAACGCCTCGTTGGAGATTTCTCTTTTTCTTCCTGGGTGCAGTGACGTGTGAACACCCAGAGGCCACACCCTCTGCGAGCCTTTCACGAAACAAAGCTTCCCAAACCTTTCAGCGATGCATGCTGGATATGCACAGCGTAGGGCACTGAAGAACGATGCTGTTCCTACTTTGTTTGGACCAGCGGGAGAGGGGGGGGGGGGGCAGGAGCTCCAGCAAGAGTGTAGGACAGAGAGTGAATACACAGACTATACAGAGATGCTGTTTGAGAAACCAATGTGAGTTTGGAACGTTGAACAATGTAAATCTATTCTAGTAGACCTCAACAATGGAACTATGATCAGTAGAAATGACATGGGACCTTTAAGATACCTACAGTTTGCAATAAGAGGTATTTCATTGACCATTGCAACCAACAGAGAAACACAACCTGAGACCAAAATCACCAAAAACTGTGTGACTCAAACTCCACTAAAAGGTGAAACTGAGAAAGCCCTTTACGACTTTCTCAGTCTCACTCTGTGATATTAAAACGTTCCTCCTGTGTGTTCAGACAAAGCCTCCAGCTTCACATAACTCACATCAGACTCCTGCTGTAATCACGATGTTTCCCAGAGGACTCGATTATCTGTGTGTCACTCCAGATATCTTCCCCAACTATTACATCTGAAAGTGAGTAGGTTCACCTTGGAGCGTTTTTGGGGACACTAAAACCAGATCTCAGTTATTCTCCATCACAAAGTTAGGAATCTCCACTTCAGGCGTACTTAGAAGATGGTAATACGGGCGGTTATTCGCTGTCTTTTTGACTTATGGAAACAGCTTTGGTTTCATTCTAGTTGCGGTGATTTCAAATGTGATACTTAAATGAGCCACTAATCAGGAGCAAGTGCATCAAAATCAGACAGAATACAGTGCAGAAAGAGACAAGAAGGGCATTATTCTGTAGCTTCAATAAGGCTTTTCTGTAGGGTTTGGATCCAATTTAAACTATCCATTAGTCCCAGTCCAATACATGTGAAAATCTAATTTAATATGAGCCACTTATCCGGAATAAATGCATCAAAATCAGACAGAATATAGTTCAGAAAGAGACAGGAAGTGCACAGTTTGAAGTATTTTCAAAGTAAATTAAATGATATTCCAACTAGAGAATCTTAAATAATCCCTTTGATAAATACATCCGTACACATCTCTCTTGGACAGCAACAGAAGTGCGTTATTCTGTTTCTAAATAGTGCTTTTCTGTAGGATTTAGATCCAATCTAAACTATCCACTATTCCAAGTCCAATGAAAGTGAAAATCCATCGAAATCAGACAGAATATAGTTCAGAAAGAGACAGGAAGTGCACAGTTTGAAGTCAGTTTGAAGTAAATTGAAGATATTCCAAGTAGAAGATCTTAAGTAATCTCTTTACAGAATGTTTTTCCACACAAATGAAAATAAATCTGTACAAATATCTCTCTTGGACAGCAGCAGAAGTGCGTTATTCTGTTTCTAAATAACGCTTTTCTGTAGGATTTAGATCTAATCTAAACTCCATTAGTCCCAGTCCAATGAAAGTGAAAATCAAAACTCATAAAAGCCACTAATCCGGAACAAAAGCATCGAAATCAGACAGAATATAGTTCAGAAAGAGACAAGAAGTGCACATGTTGAAGTCTTTTCAAAGTAAATTGAAGATATTCCAAGTAGAAGATCTTAAGTAATCTCTTTACAGAATGTTTTTCCACACAAATGAAAATAAATCTGTACAAATATCTCTCTTGGACAGCAGCAGAAGTGCGTTATTCTGTTTCTAAATAACGCTTTTCTGTAGGATTTAGATCTAATCTAAACTCCATTAGTCCCAGTCCAATGAAAGTGAAAATCAAAACTCATAAAAGCCACTAATCTGGAACAAAAGCATCGAAATCAGACAGAATATAGTTCAGAAAGAGACAGGAAGTGCACAGTTTGAAGTCTTTTCAAAGTAAAGGAGCAGAAGTGCATTGTTCTGTATCTTTAACAGAGTTTCTCTGCAGGATTTAGACTTGTTTTGGACACAGCACAGTTACCCTCATCTAATCTCAACTCTCCACTATTCCCAGTCCAATAAAAGTGATGGAGCTGCAGAATCTGAGCGGTGCATCGTTGGGTTTCTTGTGGACGGAGGCTGAATCTCTGAGGATATTAAAACGAGATCTTATCATCTCTCTTCCTGCAAAGGGGGGTCGCAGGCACTTTGATTTGGGGGAAAAGTTCAAGACAATGGCTTTAAAAGTCACAAAAGTACATCTACGCGGAAACAGCAAGAGGAAGTAGTCTGGGTAACGCTTGTAAAGTGTTGAAGGACTCTTCCTTTTGCACATTTTGGTTATTTTTAGCTTTTCATGGATATTTTGGGGAAAAGTTTAAGAAAATGGCAAAACAATATCTACAAGGACGCTGTGACTGAAGCAGGAAAGGACTTAGTGTGGGTAACGCTTGTAAAGAATTCCACATGTGAGGATTGTGCTGAGATTTCTCTGCAGGTTTTTCGTGTTTAAGACTGCAGCGACATTTCAGAAACCTCAATGCAGAAGTTTAAGAAAATGGCTTCAAAGTCTCAAAAGCAGCATCACAAGATCTTTAAACATCACTCCAGGACTTTATGGTTGGACAAAAAAGAGCATGTTGTCCGGTGAATGCTTGTAAAGCTGTAAATAATACCACCTTTCAGGATTTGGGGAGATTTCTCTAAATATTACAAGTCCTTTTTTCCTTCAGGAACATTCCAGGAACTCAAATGATTCTTGATTTGGGGGAAAAGACAATGGCTTTAAAAGACACAAAAGTACATCTACACGGAAACACAAAGAGGAAGTAGTCTGGGTAACGCTTGTAAAGTGTTGAAGGACTCTTCCTTTGAGGATTTTGTTGAGGTTTCTGAGCTTGTTCTCCAAGTAAATGGCTCTGTGATTGGAAAATAAGAAGCATGTAGTCTGGGTAACGCTTGTAAAGTCTCGATAGATTGTTTATTTGGAGATTTTGGTTATTTTTCCATTAGCTTTTTCATGTTTAAGTCAGAAAGCTTAACACAAGTTACTTGATTTCGGGGATAAGTTTAAGAAAAATGGCAAATCAATATCTACAAGGACGTTGTGACTGAAGCAGGGAAGGACTTAGTGTGGGTAACGCTTGTCAAGAATTCCACATTTGAGGATTGTGCGGAGATTTCTCTGCAGGTTTTTTCGTGTTGGAGCATTTCAGAAACCTCAATGCAAGCTTCTCCATTTCACAGAACCTTAAGAACATGGCTTTAAAGTCACAAAAGTAGCATCACGAACTCTTCCAAAGAGATGAATCTAAATCAGTCCACAGATGAGTTTGAGGTCTTAAAGTTAGGAGGGAATGTGTGTCGACTGACCGGAGCACTGCAGCTGAGAGAGGATCTGCGCTCCTTCAAACTGGTGGCTGATCATCTTCAGGTTGGGTTTAATGCAGCGGATGAAACTGGATCCCTGCAGCAAGAGAGAGGAAAACAATCAGAGCAGGAACAGCAGGAAGAACACACACACTCACACTCTCACACACTCTCAGATACAAAACACCGTGACTCAGGACATGATGCAGGAAGGTTTTGGTCCCGTGAAATACAGAAAGGTGTTTTACAGGAATCTCATCTGAACAGAAACATCTAATCATGCCGAGAAACACTCACCGTGCAGGAAGTGCACATGTTGAAGTCTTTTCAAAGTAAATTGAAGATATTCCAAGTAGAAGATCTTAACTAATCTCTTTACAGAATGTTTTTCCACACAAATGAAAATAAATCTGTACAAATATCTCTCTTGGACAGCAGCAGAAGTGCGTTATTCTGTTTCTAAATAACGCTTTTCTGTAGGATTTAGATCTAATCTAAACTCCATTAGTCCCAGTCCAATGAAAGTGAAAATCAAAACTCATAAGAGCCACTAATCCGGAACAAAAGCATCGAAATCAGACAGAATATAGTTCAGAAAGAGACAGGAAGTTCTCAGTTTGAAGTCTTTTCAAAGTAAAGGAGCAGAAGTGCATTGTTCTGTATCTTTAACAGAGTTTCTCTGCAGGATTTAGACTTGTTTTGGCCACAGCACAGTTACCCTCATCTAATCTCAACTCTCCACTATTCCCAGTCCAATAAAAGTGATGGAGCTGCAGAATCTGAATACCAAACACCGTGACTCAGGACATGGTGACAGGAAGGTTTTGGTCTCGTGAAATACAGAAAGGTGTTTTTTAGGAATCTCATCTGAACA
Source organism: Pogonophryne albipinna (assembly GCA_028583405.1). Classification (NCBI taxonomy): domain Eukaryota; kingdom Metazoa; phylum Chordata; class Actinopteri; order Perciformes; family Artedidraconidae; genus Pogonophryne; species Pogonophryne albipinna. The sequence goes on from JAPTMU010000114.1 coordinate 169,907, forward strand.
GAAACATGGAATCATGCCGAGGAACACTCACCGTGTCGCGCAGCTTCTCCAGGAGGATGTTCAGCTGCGTCTGTGAAGAAGGAGAAGACATGTTTTCAGTCCCCTATTCAACTATTTGACTTCTTGTGTTCTTGGGTCTTTTTATTCCAATTCCTTATATATATTTTTTTATTGTATATATCTTTTAAATATCTGTATTTTGTTTCACTTTTAAAAAGAGCCACTGGAACACAACCCTATAACCCCCAGGTTAAATAACGCTTCTGATTTTTACTTTAGGGACTTATTATATTAGGCGCGTTCACACCGCAGTCATTTTCCCACTTTAGTTCCAAAATGTTGCGTTCACAGCAAAAAAATCCGGAACTAAAATGAGTTCATGAGAACCTTCCCAAAAATGTTGTAAAAAGTCAAACTTTTATTTTGAAGGTCCGATTTTCTAACGCTGTGCATGCAGTAGGCGTTGGACCGGAAGTACCGGAGACCATGAACGGTTTTGAAAACGTCTGTCACGTAGTGATCATCTTCTCTTTCGAGTCTTCTGGCCAATCAGAGTCAAGATTGTTGCCGGAAGTCCCCACGGAGAATAACTTTGCGGTAGAACTCTTCTTTATACATCCATGGGTACAACTTCAGATACAAATGAACACATAATGAAATATGACCCCCGGTCTGATGATTGACAGGTCACAGAACAATGGGAGCTATCTACCCTTACCCACAAAAGGCGCATTCACACAGCAGTACTTTTCCCACAAAGGTTCATGAGAACTCTTTTGTCGCGTTCACACCAAAAAGAGCCGGTACTAAAATTAGTTCATGAGAACCTTTTCACCCCCTTTTCCGTCCCTGCTAGAGAGCAGGGGCTTTCGTGGGAGAAAAAGGTTCCTATGTCTGATTGGCTGGGCGGATTGCAAACCACGCCCCGTAAAACTCCCAAAAATGTTGTAAAGCCGCCATTTTATTTGCTCGCATTAGCATTATTAGCATTAGCGCAGCGCAGAAACGCAGAGAGACTAACTTATGGCAACACAAAATAAAACATGGGAGCGGTGGAGATGAGGAGGTGTCGGCGTTCTGGCGATGTACTCGGAAGGCTTCAGTAGAAACACCGTGTCCTGATTAAGCTTTAAAAAAAAAAAGACTTCACTTCCTGTTTGAAACAATCCTCTTTACTTTGCAGAGCAGGAGTAACTCTTCTGATAAGAGAGACTTCTAGAGCTGCTTCCTCATCATATTGCCTCACATGCAAAATAAGTGCTTCATTCATTAAACTCTTTTATTATTCATGAGTCATTAATATCCAAAACAAAATGGCCCCTTCAACGTTCTCCTTATTGTTATTATTGTTGTCCTGCATTATTCATCTGTATAAGTGACTGTGGACAGGAAGGGAATCTTTGTGAATGCAAATATATGGAAATGTAAATACATGTTTACTAATTAGGGTCAATAGCCGCGGCTAGCAGCTATTAGCATATTAGCTGTGTACTCATGTGTCCACTAAAGACTAAAAACATCAGCAGGAGAGGACTCTTTAAAGTAGAGACACTACATACTGATATACACCTGAACATCAGCAGGAGAGGACTCTTTAAAGTAGAGACACTACATACTGATATACACCTGGACATCAGCAGGAGAGGACTCTTTAAAGTAGAGACACTACATACTGATATACACCTGAACATCAGCAGGAGAGGACTCTTTAAAGTAGAGACACTACATACTGATATACACCTGAACATCAGCAGGAGAGGACTCTTTAAAGTAGAGACACTACATACTGATATACACCTGAACATCAGCAGGAGAGGACTCTTTAAAGTAGAGACACTACATACTGATATACACCTGAACATCAGCAGGAGAGGACTCTTTAAAGTAGAGACACTACATACTGATATACACCTGAACATCAGCAGGAGAGGACTCTTTAAAGTAGAGACACTACATACTGATATACACCTGAACATCAGCAGGAGAGGACTCTTTAAAGTAGAGACACTACATACTGATATACACCTGAACATCAGCAGGAGAGGACTCTTTAAAGTAGAGACATTACATACTGATATACACCTGAACATCAGCAGGAGAGAACTCTTTAAAGTAGAGACACTACATACTGATATACACCTGAACATCAGCAGGAGAGGACTCTAAAGTAGAGACACTACATACTGATATACACCTGAACATCAGCAGGAGAGGACTCTTTAAAGTAGAATCTCTGGAATAGGACTCGTTGTTGTTGTTGTTGTTGTTGTTGTTATGATGTATTGAGTCTCTGTTATAATAAAACCGCCCTCACTCTGCACACTTTCGATTTCCAGCCTGAGGGCGGCGTGTCACCTCGACTGAATTCAGATTTATCTCGGCTCATTTTCACTTTTACCGGCCGCCTCTTCATCTTTTGAACTTTAATCATGGCTCAGGATAAGGAAAGGAGACCCAGGCTTTAGGACAACACTGCAGGTAGCTCACAGGTAATAAGAACTCAGTCTGCAGCACAAATCCTCTCTGACCTTCAATCCTGCACGATATAACCTGGAAATATCCTTTCAGTGGCTCCTAGACCCAATATCACCGACAGAAATACTAGATTTATTAGTTAGCCTATGACATAGAAACAGATGAAATCAGGAAATCGTGTGTGAAGTCATGTGACCATGCTGTAGTTCCTTTATAGACCAACATTAGCCTCCTGTAGCTTAGCGGTGATGACGTGAAGTCATGTGACCGTGCTGTAGTTCCTTTATAGCGCAACATTAGCCTCCTATAGCTTAGCGGTGATGACGTGAAGTCATGTGACCGTGCTGTAGTTCCTTTATAGACCAACATTAGCCGCCTTTAGCTTAGCGGTGGTGACGTGAAGTCATGTGACCGTGCTGTAGTTCCTTTATAGCCCAACATTAGCCACCTTTAGCTTAGCGGTGGTGACGTGAAGTCATGTGACCGTGCTGTAGTTCCTTTATAGACCAACATTAGCCACCTTTAGCTTAGCGGTGATGACGTGAAGTCATGTGACCGTGCTGTAGTTCCTTTATAGCGCAACATTAGCCTCCTATAGCTTAGCGGTGATGACGTGAAGTCATGTGACCGTGCTGTAGTTCCTTTATAGACCAACATTAGCCGCCTTTAGCTTAGCGGTGGTGACGTGAAGTCATGTGACCGTGCTGTAGTTCCTTTATAGCCCAACATTAGCCACCTTTAGCTTAGCGGTGGTGACGTGAAGTCATGTGACCGTGCTGTAGTTCCTTTATAGACCAACATTAGCCACCTTTAGCTTAGCGGTGGTGACGTGAAGTCATGTGACCGTGCTGTAGTTCCTTTATAGCCCAACATTAGCCACCTTTAGCTTAGCGGTGGTGACGTGAAGTCATGTGACCGTACTGTAGTTCCTTTATAGCCCAACATTAGCCACCTTTAGCTTAGCGGTGGTGACGTGAAGTCATGTGACCGTGCTGTAGTTCCTTTATAGCCCAACATTAGCCTACTTTAGCTTAGCGGTGGTGAAGTCAAGTGACCGTGCTGTAGTTCCTTTATAGCCCAACATTAGCCTCCTTTAGCTTAGCGGTGGTGACGTGAAGTCATGTGACCGTGCTGTAGTTCCTTTATAGCCCAACATTAGCCACCTTTAGCTTAGCGGTGGTGACGTGAAGTCATGTGACCGTGCTGTAGTTCCTTTATAGCCCAACATTAGCCTCCTTTAGCTTAGCGGTGGTGACGTGAAGTCATGTGACCGTGCTGTAGTTCCTTTATAGCCCAACATTAGCCTCCTTTAGCTTAGCGGTGGTGATGTCAAGTGACCGTGCTGTAGTTCCTTTATAGCCCAACATTAGCTTAGCGGTGGTGAAGTCATGTGACCGTGCTGTAGTTCATTTATAGCCCAACATTAGCTTTTTACTTCTGAAAAAAAGTTCTGATAGATAAATTGACCCCCTCTCATGGAAATAACACTTTTCTTTGTGAAATGTCACCGAGTTCTTCCATAAAGCAGCTTCTCTGTTATTATGCAGCTTTTTATTCTGCTTCACATGTGCTCTAATGCGTCCCCACACACACACACACACACACACACACACACACACGAGCGTTATACATTCATGAAAAAGTGTTTTATCCAGGTGAGATTTTCTGTGTTTTTCTTTTATCTGGAGGAGGGACAACGGAAAGAGAAAGAAGAAGGGGAGCAATGGGGGGAGGGCATTTATTATATATATATTGTAGTGCGAAGTGCACATTTAAACTTTAACGTCTCATTTTTAATAGAAAATATTCGTATTATATTTTATTGGAAATGTACTTTTTTCAGATTTTTTTATTTAGTGTTTAATTTAATGGACATTTTACGTTAACTTCTTGTGTTTTTATAAATATTTGTATTATATTGAATTAAATTATATCATTTATTGAACATTTTAATTAATGCTGTAAAAATTATCGCGTAAACGGCGGTAATTAATTAAAAAATAATATTTAACGCATTTAACGCATGTGCAGAATGGCCCGCCCCATACACCCCACCAGTGGCAGCGCCAGGGTATGGCTGGGGTAAGCTACACCCATACCAAGAAATGGCTTAGCCCCACCATGAAAAATGATGTTAAAGTAAGCAAAACAAAGTCCGCCAACTCGTGGAGTAAATTGCACAGACAGCAGTAAGATTGATTTCAGTAGCAACTTGTCTGGAAATACCGAAGACCAGAAACGGTTTTGAAAACTTTTGTCACGTAGTGATCGTCTTCTCAATAGAACATCTTTGATAATGTCTTCTGGCCAATCAGAATCAAGATAACGGCGTGGTGTTGTTGCAGGAAGTCCCGACGGAGAATACTTTTGCTGTAGTACAGGTAACACATAACTGGTACGCCGGTTATGTGTGTAATCTGAAACTTGGGTCACAAAGCGCATTTGCGTACCGACGTACTTGTGAAGCTTTTCCAGAAGGCGGTTAGATCACCGGACGACAGAGTCGGTCTCCGTGTGCACAGACAGGGCTGCTGTTAACGTCGGTCTGTACGACGGAATTGTGCCAAAACTACGCCAACCGGCTGCGGCGGGAGACTCTCTCTCCCCCCCTTCACTGGAGAACTGCACTAAAACAGCTGATCACAACGTTCACACTCTGTGGTCACAAAGTACTCCACTAGCCGCCGCCCCCCCCACGTCGACTTTCCTGAAGTACTCCCCCGTTGATAGAAATCAACACGTAATGAATTAAGACCCCACGGTTTGATGATTGATAGGTGTGTGGGCTGTCTTTCATTTTGACACAGAACAATGTTATAATAAACATAGATACTGTATGTTAAATGGATATATCCGCCTTCTTTCATTTATCTTTCCATTCCCACAATATACATAAAGAAATGACATATTTTAGACATAGTTCGAACGGTGATTAATCTGATTAATTAATTTTTAAGCTGTGATTAATCTGATTAAAAATTGTAATCGTTTGACAGCCCTAATTTTAATATAACTTACATTTTATATAAATATTTGTATTATTTATTCATTCTACCTGAACTTCTAGTGTTTTTATAAATATTTTTAAATGTATTTTAATTGTATTCTTACCCAAATTAAAACAAATCTTGAGTTTTGTGTTGTTGCACGTGTGAATAATTGCCTGTGTTTCCTTTCTTTAGTATTCAGTATTTCCCACAGTTCCAGAGGGTCGTCCTCTCACCTTGAACTTGTTCCCGACGCTGATGAAGCCCAGTTTTCCCGCCTTCTGCTTCATGTCTTTGCTGTTGTTTGAATTCTCGAAAAGCTCTCGGACGAAACGGTCCTTCGACTCGCTGATGAGACATTCGAGAGACATGTGCAGCGCGTCGTTGTTCTTCTCCACAAACCCGGTCTGAAAAACATTTTTAAAAACAGATTAAGAAACTAAACATCATGCACTCGCAGAAAAACACTCAAATATACAATGCAGTAAGAGCTCTAGACATAATCAGTAAAACGACATCCATAGAAACTACCATGCCACTAAAGATGTTCTAATTCAAATGTAAATGCAATAAGGAAATCAGTGCAACAACAGTGATTTCTGACTACATTTAAACATGCTATCATCTCATTGGTCCGTTTCTTTACTCGTTAGGGTTTTCCACATTGCAGTAATCAAAGAAAAGTAAATAAATCACTGATGTGACATTCGTTTCCTGCTGCAGGTGTTCAGTGAACGCACCGTTTCGTAGCACACGGCTCCTGCAAAGTGTCTGATAATAAATCCTTCATCGTCCCTCACGTTCCTGTGCACCGCCAGCTTAGACTTCCTGGGTACCTGAGACACACACACACACACACACACACACACGTTAATTCCCGCCCCGTCAATCACTCTGTGCTGGAAATGCAGATTAAGAGTCGTGTTGATTAATTTCACTTTAAGCTACAACAACATCACTCAAACTGTATTTATCGGCTTTATTCATAAGACTAAAAACACTTATTGGTATGTCTGTATGTTTACACTTTAGTGTGTTTGAATGAAAACACATCTATTACAACTGAACCTTGGCAATTCAGTTATGGCTGGAAAAACAAGAATAAAAACCACGAAGCACTTGTTGAGTGAATTTGAAGCTTGTAACTGATTCACCAGCTCTGACTATGGTCTGATCCTGCTGGGAGTCAAGAGATCTGCATTTTCCTTGTTGTTCACAGTTTGAATCTTTATTGTTAAGTCGCTTTGGATAAAAGCGTCAGCTAAATGAAACGTAATGTAATGGATGAACAGTAAGTGAACATGTGTGAAATCATCTCATTTCTGTGACCTGTATGAGTCACTGCCTCATAATCAGCTTTAATTTAACACTAAATATATTACAATTAGATATTTATATATATTTGTTTATACTTTGCCCTGTGGTCTTTACAGATTTGAGAGCGACTTAACTCATTGGTTTCTCAACGTAACACCAGACTGACCACTAGAATCAGTCCCATTCAGGAAGAGGACTTCTGGTCAGTTATCATTCTCGGTCCCAGCAATACGAAACTGGAACTCTCGACCAACTCAAATCAAAGACAAACATAGCCCACCTTTACAGCTCACTTAAAAACATGTGTGTTACATGTTGTGATCGTGGACCCCTGGTTTCTATATGTGACATGTAGTAACGTGTGTTGTTTGCATTTTATCCTTCTCTTGTATCCTTTCGCCTCTATCCACTTGTCTTTCATCCTTTCTTTATAACTAATGCTGTTGATGTGTTGTGATTTTAAAAAGTTGTCCATTATCATCTGGCCGGGGACAACAGCTGGAAATTAGCAATGTTGGCTAAAGCTGCCCCATTTACAGTTCTTTCTGACAGTTACAGATCAATGGGACTGTCCATGACACTATAAACAAATACACTAAACTAAACTCACGGTGAGGCGGAAGTGGTTCTTGTGCTTGTTGTGCACGGTGTCGGTGAAGTGCTGGTCGCTGGGCTGAGGGAGGCGGTTCTCCTCGTCCAGGATGTCCAGCACGCCCACCATCTTCGCCTCCACCAGATCTGTGCAGGGAAACAGGAGAAGCATCAAATGTCTTCGTCCAAGACCACAGTCAAGAAAGCAAAGATGCAAGTAATCGTCAAGTTCCATTACACGGCAGGAAAGGGACAAGTCCCAATTAAAGACCTGAGTAAAGACCAACAAGTCCCAATTAGAAATAAGCAATTTGTGACTTTCAGAACTACAAGACCCAAAACAAGACTACAAAAAGTCAAGTCTCACATTCAGATCCAAAAGTTCTTTCCAGTCAAGGTCAACAAGTTCCATGTTATGTCCCAAGATGTTCAAGGCCCAATTAAAGACCTGAGTAAAGACCAACAAGTACGAAATTGGAGACGAGTCCCACGTCAACACAGACAGAAAAGTAATTTACCAAATTGAGACAAGTTGCCTAAAAAATACAGACAAGTCAAAAGTCCCAGTTAAAAGCTCAGTTTTGTGACTTTCAGAACTGCAAGACCCAAACCATCTCTGGAAGAGTCCAGTTACGAGTCACGTCTCATGTCAAGACCTGAAACAAGATCTAAAAGTCAGAGGTCAGTACCAGAGTCAAGGTTCACAAGTACCATGTACGAGTTTAGAAGGTCAAGTCCCACATAAAGTCACATGTCAAAACCAACAAGTCCCAATCTAAACAACCAGTCATGCCAAGTTAAGATCTGGAAAACCCCAAACAACACGATTAAGTCACATGTAAAACCACAATTCAAGACCATCAAGCACAATGTCCTATAACAAGACCAACGAGTCCCAAATAAAGACAGGCAGATTGTAAGTTAGTCCTAAAGCAGCACCAAGTTGAGTTACTGGTAGTTTCATAATGCATGATGCACAGATGGTGCTAAATAAATAACCATTTCCAAATGTGTTTTGTGCAGACGGGGATATTTTCCATTAGTTTCCAATCTTTGTTAACATTTCTACTTTGTCTTGCACGCAGTCATGTCTCTCCTGTCTGTACAGATTACATCTTCTGCTACATAAAGTGCGATGTTAATGTCCTCTCTGCTGTTTGTGTGGACAGAGTAGCTGCTGCTCGAACAACCATCCCAGTGATCTACAGTTCATCGGGCCAGTGAACACAGCTCAGAGCTACAGACTGTATTAAAGCATCTAATATCGATGCTGTTTCACAGAGCTGGACATCAGCAAAAAGCATAATTAACCTCCTTCAATCTGTAATCCCCTCACGTCCATCTGCCTCCGTGTTTATGAAGACACGTTGCAGGCAGGACAGGAGGTCACATGCCTCTTTGCTTTGTCTGTTCATGAAACAGAGAAGAGGCTCGGAGGTCAAACTGTGTAGAGGCGGCTCTCTAAAAACAGAGGGCTCCGAGCCAGCAGCACATTAAGAGCCATCATGAGAAGCACTCTGCTGTTAGGGGCTCGTAAACACAACTTCTACTCATGGGTAGCTCCACAAGATTGGAAAAAGGAAATAAAAACAGGGCTTCACAAAGCAGGAGCAGCCTTTAACCCCTCAGAGTACTCAAGAACTCCTTATTGGAAGTTATAGAGATTAGGTGAAGTCAGATTAAATATTGGCTATCAGATCGATATTAAAGTCCAAAGTCAACCTCCATACTTAAGGACCAAACTGTTGAAGTTCTGGTTCAATGGAAATACTTTTAAGTCCCAAGAAACACCAACTAGTAGAAAGTAAAAACAGGGAAGTACCAAGTCAAAAACTGAGAGTACGGACCAGCAAATCTAACAACAGGACAGGAAGGTCAGCAAGACTAACAAGTCCTGATTGAAGACAAGTCAAAAACAACAAGTCCCAGGTCAAGACTTCTGTTAGGGGCTCGTTGCCACAACTTCTGCTCATGGATAGCTCTAGAACAGGGATGGGCAAATGGCAGCCCTCAGATTAATTTATAAACAACGTAATTGTCATAATTTTATTTCTTTACTTGTAGTACTGATACCGTCCACTAGACTCCTAGTTACGTCGCGAGCTGCGTACATGATTTCGTTCGGCAGCCAAATACCGCAAAGTAATCTGTGACGCGTTTGTGTGTATTGTGTTTGTTTCCCGGGGAACCCTCACAAGAAACACCGGCTGTTGTTATGCCTGCTGTGACGTTGAGTTGCCTCTTGTAATTATGCCGAAGCTTCAAAGTTGTTTTTATCATCTGAATTTGGCGAAACAAGTTTAATATTCTAAAAACCAAGACTTTGTTTATTTGAAATCAGATGAAAACAAACTGTCACGGACCCTGCCGTGTTATCTATGATTACTATACGCTTTTCATTCATAATGTCAGCGGGAGGGAGGGGGAGCGGCGCTGAGGAACAGCAGAGTGCGGGTTGATCGGTGTCTGTGTTGATACTCCCCTTATTGTGCATCAGCAGAGACTACAAGTGTCTTAGGTTCAAGTTAGACAACTAATGTCTGGGTTAGTGTTCATGACTTCATGTTTATGTCATCTTAATGGTTCATCTCAATGCACACATTTTATGTGCTTTCCAAGAGTTTAAAAATGAAGATGTCAGACTTAGTATATTTGTTAATAATTACATACAACACATGGAATTTGTGTGTGTGTGTGTGTGTTCCAAGTGAATCTGCGGCCCCTTGGTGGCCAGTACATACATTATGTGGCCCCCACCACCATCCAAGTTGCCCATCCCTGCTCTAGAAGATAGAAAAGACACTCAAGAACTCAAGATTAAAGTCCAAGTTCAAAGACTTTAGGACCAAACAGTTGAAGTTCGGGTTCAAGTCGAAGACCTTTAAGTCCTAAGAAACACCAGTACCAGAAGTACCACATTACGTCTGAAGTAAAAACAAGATCTACAGATCCGGGGTCAAGGTCTAAAAGAAGTCCGGAGTAAAGACCAAGAAGACCAGGACAGAAAGGGGGACTCAACCCCAACAAGTCCCAATTTACCAGTTAAGGCAGAACCGGGTAACATCATGAAGTCAGAGTAAACACTGACAAGTACAAAAGATCCCAGGTTAAGATCTAGAAGACAGGAAGGCTGCAAGACTAACAAGTCCCAGTTTATTTATATGTATTTAGACTTCTTGCACTATTTTGTATTTTATTATGTATGTTATTGTTTGAGGAGCTCAGGTCAGAAGAATTTCATTGCCATTTCTACACTGTAGCTTTGAGCATATGACGATAAAACCTTTGAATCTTTAAGCCAGGAAGGGTGGCAAGGGATGTCAAGTTAAGAACAACCCAAAACAAGACTAGGAAGTCACAAATCCAGTCCAGTCCTACGTCAGGAGGGAACAGTTGAAGTTTCACGGTAAAAAAAACCTGGTTTGAATGTGTGGTTAGGAGTCGAGTGTTTGTTTAGTGTCTGTTGTTATTTACCTGACACATGATTAACAATCCCAAACACATCATCAGTCTGGTTCTCCGAGCTGCTCTGAGTGAGTCTTCTTACCTATGCAGTCCTGGTTGTCGACGTAGTGGACCTCGTTGACTCCGAGACCCTCCCTGTGGTACAGCTCTTGCTCCTGGAATACAGACGACAGGGTTTATAATGAGAAGCCTTAACGATGTGCTCTGCTAACGAGCAGCAGGGCGAGTCTGCGCTTCAGCCTCTTCCAGCTCTCTGCTGTCACGCTTTCAGGCAAAGTGAGATTTAAGGTGCTTCATGCTCCACAGAGTTATCCGTTAAGGTGCAAATATATTCAAATGATGGGTTTAGGCTCAAATGAGGCGTCTAACATTTGGAGACAGGAGGTAAAAAGACGATCAGAATGAACGTCCAAAAAATCGTTACGGTTTTAATGATGCTTCATGTTCAAGAAGTTCAAACAGGTCCAGTGATCAGGTGTATTGTAAACTATCTAAAACTTAACTTGTAGTTTAATAGAAGAAAACAGTGATTTTAGGGGTCTAATTATATAGAGAGCCGAAGTCCCTCCCCTTCCATGGGACCTTATTTCTGAAAAAGCATGTATTGAAGTCAATGGAGAGAGAAAGATTATCTTTCGATCCCGTTTGAATTGAGCCACAAATTACACACATGATGTTTGTCAATTTAAAAGATAATTTTGCAAGTCAAAAAAATTTAAATGTCGTAAAATTGTGAAGTAACACTTTCTTTGTGTGAAACCGCTCAATGAACTACATCTCCCGTCTCGCACCACACACCCAGACGGCCGTCACGTTGGAACATTTCACTCCTTTCTTTCAGAATGAGGCGGAAAGTATTAAAAGAGGTGAAAATCACTCCAAGTCTGGGCGTGTTGAGAGCTGTGCACACACACAAGGGGAGTTAGTCGGTTCCTAAGAGCCAGCATGCGGGACCGGGACTCTGGGATTTGTAGTCTTTCTAGTTGCGTATTTTTCATCGTCTTATATTTCAACAGTTTTACGACAAACTGTGACTTTTTTGACACGGAAATTATCTTTTAAATTGACAAACATCATATGTGTAATTCGTGGCTCAATTCAAACGGGATCAAAAGATAATCTTTCTCTCTCCATTGACTTCAATACAAACTTTTTGCGAAATAAGGTCCCATGAGTCCCACCGGAAGGGGAGGGACTTTGCCTTTATTCGAGGAGGCGGCTTTTATGCACGATGTTACTGAAACATTTATCTGTTTGGGCGAGTTCAAGATGAGGAGTTTAGGGTCAAATGAGGCGTCTAGCATTTGGAGAAAATAGTCAACAAGACGATCAGAACGAACGTACGAAATACCGTTAAGGTTTTAATGATGCTTCATGTTTAAGAAGTTCAAACAGGTCTGGCTCCAGTGATCAGATACTTATGTTTTGTTAATGTTTTCAAACTGTAATTGAACTAACAGTGACATTTCAGACCTCGGTTTCGTCAACTTAGCAGCGTTTTCTTCAATTTTGTGAGTCTAATTATATTAGAAAAAGGCGGCTTTTATGCACAATGTTACGGACAGATACATCTGTTTGGGCGAGTACGAGATGAGGAGTTTAGGGTCAAATGAGGCGTCTAACATTTGGAGAATAAAAGGCAACAAGACGATCAAAAGGAACGTCCAAAATATCGTTAAGAAGAACAGGTATGGCTCCAGTGATCAGGAGTAATTGATCAGTGGCTCTGGTTCGGACAACGGAGCAGCATTTCTTTTTCTTCCGTGAGTCCAAAGCTCTCCAGACAGCAGTGACATGATTATGGATACTGCAGCTTTCTGAGCACTCGAGTGCCTTCTGGTTCGTTATGTGAATACCCGGAGTTACAGAGAAATGATATATTTCCAGCATCATTATTTTCCAAAAGACGGCCTGTAATGGTTGTTTGGGGGCTGAAGACGTCTGGAGAGTTTCCTCTGAATATAAAAGACCAAAAGTTAACAGAAAGCAACAACAACTCTCTTCACTTCATTCTGCAGCTTGATTTTCATCTAAAAAGGTATTCTTTTCAAACAGAAACACACTCCCGAGTCCCAGGAAGTAACCATGCTGGCTTTCATTGAGATAAACAGTAATCAGTGAATTGTGCACTTTCAAAAAAAATGTTTTGGGTGGAAAATCTTCTTAAAAAGTGTCGAAGCTTTTACTCAGGACAATGTGGGACACCTCATCTTAGAAAGATAAGTGTTTCCAATAAGAAGAAGCACCTGATGGATGGAGGAGGGACACGCTGTGACTCTGACCCACAGACCTCACCTCTTTCAGGATGCGCTCGTTGAAGAACTGCTGCAGCTTCTCGTTGCAGTAGTTGATGCAGAACTGCTCGAAGCTGTTGTGTTCAAAGTACTCTGCAGGAACATCAGAGAGTTAGAGAGGCTGCAAAGCACTCACAGAAGATCTTAGGAAAGCATAGCTCTTTCATTGTCCTTCTCTCATCTTATTGCACTTCTGATATTTGTTTCTGCTTCTACTAGTCCATCCATTCCTGCAACAGGACTCTGTATGTGCATTAATAACTGTACTGCTGTCACATAGCACACTTCATCCTGCACTGCTATACTTATAAATACTTCTGCTACGTGTCTACTTGAATGTGTGCTTCAAAGCTGCCTCTTTAATTCTATATGGTCACTGTTACGGCCGCCGCCTCCTCTCTGCCCAGTAACCTTTCTCCAAGTGTCTGCAGCTGTGTGTTATATGTATATGAGCCGTGCCGTTGCCCTGACGACATTGGACGCCAGCTTCCTGTCCCTCCCCCGGTAGGCGTGACCGAAGATCTGGATTGGAGCATGCCGGGCCCGACTCTCCAATCCCCGCACACACCTCCCGGGAAAGACACAGGCCGTTTCTCAATATCGAGTAAGCCTGCTGCAGAGCCACTATTTCAAGTAGACTACGTCATCAAGTGGCCGAAGGACTGTTTAAATGTCCAGCATTCGGCGCCACTCGATGACATAGTATACTTGAAATAGTGGCTCTGCAGCAGGTTTACTCGATATTGAGAAACGGCCGATGTGTGCACCTCAGTTAGTCGAGAGAGGTCTGAATCTGTGGCAGACGTCTCTCGGTACTCTCTCCGTATATTCTGTGCTAGTTCTGTTAACGGCGATTAAATAGGTTGCGTGAGTATTTGTGTTTGTACTTGTTGTAACTGTCTTCACTCTCCGTTTATTTTGTTCCTACCTTTTATGTGCAACATTAATAGGGGCGGAACTAATCTGCGGTGTTTTGTGTTACACCTGTTTGTTTAATCGACGCACTTGATAGTCGCAACTGCAGAGCAAAAAGAAAATCTAAGGAAACTGCAGTTAAAGTGATCAGCCCCTCTAGATGACTAGCAGCCTGCGAGGTACGTTTTTGTGCTGGTTGTTTGTCTCAATGAGTGTGGTTGAGCTGCAGGTTATATGTATGTATGCTATGCGCTAGCTTGTGCTACATGCTATTGTTAGCTTGTGCTACATGCTGTGTGGGATATGTGTGCCGTTTATTGTTTTATTTAGCGGCATTAACAGTGCATATATTCCATATTTATTTATTGTTTACCTTTTATATATTTGTTGTCTTCCAACCCAGTTCTCACGGGTTGGAATCGGTCCCACAAGAATAAACCCCGTATTTAATCAAGACCTCAGCCTCGTGTCATTTACTGGAGGGAGCTACACTTGTCACTCTGTTCATCTTAAAGAACAACGTTAGCTGTGTTTAACTTGTCTCCAGGCTGTGTTTCATAACAGCCTGTTTGTGTTCTTCTTCCCACTTTAGAAGTGAGGTTTTCTTTTGTTTGTTAGCTATTTTGTTTGTCTAAAACTTGTCAACACTTGGAGTCTCCCTTAGTTCTTTTTTGTTTTGATTGTGGCCATTTGGTGCCAATTTGACTGCGCCCTTTTCAGTAAACAACTTCCAATTTACCAATCCTAACTGGTTATCTTATATTCTCCCGAGCCGGGCGTAACAGTCACTATATTTAAAACAAATCTATGTTAAGCTTAAACCGTGCGATCTTGTTTTCTTGTGTTCTCTATTAATATGAAAGATTAATAACGGGTGCATACCAAGTCATTTTTTAACCTGCAAGACTATTCTCCCCTCTTCATGCTGCTGTAACGAGTGAAGTCCTCTTTGTGGGACGAATAAAGGGATCCTGACTTTGATTTTCGGACACTTACCAAATCCGGCGATGTCGAGGACCCCGATGAAGTTGGCGGAGGATTGGAAGGGGAAGCACTGGTTGGCGCGCGTCACCACGTGGTCGAACAGCCGGCTGTAAACCGCCTTCGCCAGCGCGTCACGGGCGTTGTTCGCCTGCTCCACCTTCAGAGGAACTCTTTAAAACACAGGAGGAAGAGGAGGGTCAGAGTGAGGATTTACAGGAGAGGAGAGGGAAGTACACAGTTCCTTTACTCAAGTAGAAGTACACACATCCTTTACTCAAGTAGAAAGTACAGATACTAGTGTTTAAAAATACTCTGGTAAAAGTAGAAGTACTGACTAAACTTCTTTGCTCAAGTGAAAGTAAAGAGACTTTGAAGTGTACTTCAGTAAAAAGTACCCATAACTAGCAGCTGTTTTAAAGAGTACCTGACCTCCCTTTATATTAATAGAACAATAATGTCTTCTTTAGAGAAGACCAGGAAATGATGGATACACGGATCGTGTTCAAATCAATAGGCACGCAATGACTCTAAAGAATAATGATCACGCCACCAAACACACATTCAGACTAAAGGAACCAGCTGTTTGGGAAATGAGAGAAGTAGAAAGTACAGGTATTTGAGTTCAACATGTAAGAAGTAGAAAGTACAGGTATTTGAGTTCAACATGTAAGAAGTAGAAAGTACAGGTATTTGGGTTCAACATGTAAGAAGTAGAAAGTACAGGTATTTGGGTTCAACATGTAAGAAGTAGAAAGTACAGGTATTTGAGTTCAACATGTAAGAAGTAGAAAGTACAGGTATTTGAGTTCAACATGTAAGAAGTAGAAAGTACAGGTATTTGGGTTCAACATGTAAGAAGTAGAAAGTACAGGTATTTGAGTTCAACATGTAAGAAGTAGAAAGTACAGGTATTTGAGTTCAACATGTAAGAAGTAGAAAGTACAGGTATTTGTGTTCAACATGTAAGAAGTAGAAAGTACAAGTATTTGGGTTCAACATGTAAGAAGTAGAAAGTACAGGTATTTGTGTTCAACATGTAAGAAGTAGAAAGTACAGGTATTTGTGTTCAACATGTAAGAAGTAGAAAGTACAAGTATTTGGGTTCAACATGTAAGAAGTAGAAAGTTCAGGTATTTGAGTTCAACATGTAAGAAGTAGAAAGTACAGGTATTTGGGTTCAACATGTAAGAAGTAGAAAGTACAAGTATTTGGGTTCAACATGTAAGAAGTAGAAAGTACAAGTATTTGGGTTCAACATGTAAGAAGTAGAAAGTACAGGTATTTGGGTTCAACATGTAAGAAGTAGAAAGTACAAGTATTTGGGTTCAACATGTAAGAAGTAGAAAGTACAGGTATTTGAGTTCAACATGTGAGAAGTAGAAAGTACAGGTATTTGGGTTCAACATGTAAGAAGTAGAAAGTACAAGTATTTGGGTTCAACATGTAAGAAGTAGAAAGTACAAGTATTTGGGTTCAACATGTAAGAAGTAGAAAGTACAAGTATTTGGGTTCAACATGTAAGAAGTAGAAAGTACAGGTATTTGGGTTCAACATGTAAGAAGTAGAAAGTACAGGTATTTGGGTTCAACATGTAAGAAGTAGAAAGTACAAGTATTTGGGTTCAACATGTAAGAAGTAGAAAGTACAGGTATTTGGGTTCAACATGTAAGAAGTAGAATGTACAAGTATTTGGGTTCAACATGTAAGAAGTAGAAAGTACAGGTATTTGGGTTCAACATGTAAGAAGTAGAAAGTACAGGTATTTGGGTTCAACATGTAAGAAGTAGAAAGTACAGGTATTTGGGTTCAACATGTAAGAAGTAGAAAGTACAGGTATTTGAGTTCAACATGTAAGAAGTAGAAAGTACAGGTATTTGTGTTCAACATGTAAGAAGTAGAAAGTACAGGTATTTGGGTTAAACATGTAAGAAGTAGAAAGTACAGGTATTTGGGTTAAACATGTAAGAAGTAGAAAGTACAGGTATTTGGGTTCAACATGTAAGAAGTAGAAAGTACAGGTATTTGGGTTCAACATGTAAGAAGTAGAAAGTACAGGTATTTGGGTTCAACATGTAAGAAGTAGAAAGTACAGGTATTTGGGTTCAACATGTAAGAAGTCAAAGTAAAAAGTTGTTGTGGAGTAAAGTACTGATAGAAAATACCTTTGAAGGCAAGTGTTAATTATCCTTGCATCCTATTTAGATGTAACTGCACTTCCACTAGTTCATTAGTCATATATAAGGATTCATTTAAAAGCAGAATACTTTTTTATCAAAAGGGTAAATCAGCATTAGTTAGTTGCTCAATTTAGGGGATTAAAATACTTAAATAAACACTAGGGATGTAACGACACCAAAAACTCACGGTACGATAATATCGCGATATTGAATAATAAAGGGAAAAAATGTTTAAAAAAAAAAAAAAAAAAAAAAAAAAATATTATTTTAAAGTGTTTTACTTGGAAAAAATGTATTTATTAAATAATAAATCTGATTTGTTCAGCATTTTAGTAGGATAGCAGTATTTTAAAGCGTCAAAAACAAAGTGCCAGTAACAGACTGGAACAAGAAAGAAAAGAAACTAGTACTACCAAACAAAGTAGGCATTTTCTTTGTGCCACTGCATCTCACAAATAAACAAGGACATTTAATAATCAGACCCTGCAATCAAATAAATCAAGTTTCACTTTAGTTTTTCAAGTAACTCAAACTCACGAGTCACTCACTCAGCATCATCAGACAGGTTTTTAGGAATATGAGCATGTCCACATTTCCAGGTATTTATAAGCGTTAAAAAATCCCCTGCTGTGGAAACAACTCTCTTGCCGGGGCCGATGTTGCCGGGGCCGATGTTGCCGGGGCCGATGTTGCCGGGACCGATGTTGCCGGGACCGATGTTGATGGGACCGATGTTGATGGGACTGATGTTGCTGGGACTGATGTTGATGGGACCGATGTTGATGGGACCGATGTTGCTGGGACCGATGTTGCTGGGACCGATGTTGCTGGGACCGATGTCGCTGGGACCGATGTTGATGGGACCGATGTTGATGGGACCGATGTTGATGGGACCGATGTTGCTGGGACTGATGTTGATGGGACCGATGTTGATGGGACCGATGTTGCTGGGACCGATGTTGCTGGGACCGATGTTGCTGGGACCGATGTTGCTGGGACCGATGTTGATGGGACCGATGTTGATGGGACCGATGTTGCTGGGACTGATGTTGATGGGACCGATGTTGATGGGACCGATGTTGCTGGGACCGATGTTGCTGGGACCGATGTTGCTGGGACCGATGTTGATGGGACCGATGTTGATGGGACCGATGTTGCTGGGACCGATGTTGCTGGGACCGATGTCGCTGGGACCGATGTCGCTGGGACCGATGTTGCTGGGACTGATGTTGCTGGGGCAGCAGGGGTCGCGTTAACCGAATATTTTTTTTAACAAGGACTGTCTTAGGTGAGACAGCTTTTATGCGCAGCTCCACTTGCTTGGAACAGTCTTCAGCAAGAATTGAAACTGAGCAATCTCATTCCTCTGCATGTTTTTAAAGCTAGGCTAAATGAAATGCTTGTTGATACTATGGGCACTTGTAAATGTCTATAACTAGGTAAATGTATCCTGTAAATATAATGTATGATGTCCTCTATTGTTTCATGTGGAACCTATATGCTGCAGGTCTCCCTTGAAAAAGAGATCTATGACCTCAAGGGGACCAATTTGATTAAATAAAGGTTTAAAATGAAATGAAATGAACAATGACGGAACAATCTGAAAGCATTCTGTCATTTTGACAGATTAGAACAAACCCGGAACAGCGCCAAAGTTTCCCCGCAGCGAGGCTCCGGTGTTTGCCGTGCCCGCCAAAAGGAAATGATACAGTTTCCAAACCGCACTTTGCCAGATCATTGAAATGTCTGGGAGGTTTTGCTTTACGCTGTGCGCGCTGCCGCGAGGTGCATGCATAACGCGGCATAAACTAAAAGTATGTGCAGTACAAAGATCTAATTCAAATAGAATCATTATTTATATGAACACAAATAAAGAAGAGGTTGTTTTTCGACAAATAGCAATGACTGAAATAGTGCGGATACATTCATGTTATTAAATGTGAGCAGATTGACAGGGAACTAAAGAAACATGACTTCCTGCACACAGAGTCTGATCTGTGTTTTGGACAGCTCTACAAAACAAGAAATGTACCTTTCTGTGCTCTGGGAGATCTAAAGCCTCTGACGTATATCTGTGGAACAATGACTGCAAACACTGGGACTGAGAGAGGAGTGGAGGTGTGACTCTGCAGCAGATCATTGTGTTATCGACAGCAGGAGAGAGAGACGTGGCTTCAGAGAGCGCTTTGCAGGTATTGTAATTGCTTCTGACTGCGTGAGAAAGCACGGTTCAATAGCTGCAGACAAAAGGAGATGACCCGACCGCGGGGGCAAGAGAAAGTGAATTAATCTGAAGTTTGTGCAGCTGCAGTGCGGAGGAACTGGGGACACACGGGGGACACACGGGGAGACACACAACGGAGACACACACCGGGGACACAGACCGGAGACACACCGGGGGGACCGGGGACACACACACACCGGGGACACATGGGACACACCGGGGACACACGGGGGGACCGGCGACACACCGGGGGGACCGGGGACACATGGGGACACACCGGGGGGGGGACCGGGGACACACCGGGGACACACGGGGGGACCGGGGGGACACCGGGGACACACGGTGATGTAGAGAAGACATCAAAAGGTGCATTTTGCATGATAGGAGACCTTTAAATAGAAACACTCGAGCCGAACAGAATCAGGATGTTTCATCAGCCGTCTCTCACTTAGATTTCCTCTCACGGCTTAAAATAAAGTTCATTTTCTAATCCCTCTTTTTTCCCCACGCGGTGCGTTTGAGAGCAGCAGAAATTCTCCGTGAGTCGACGGCAGTAATTACTCTGAGAGGAGGGAAACATCGGGGAATACATATTAGGATACTTGTACCATTAGTGTTCTGACACTCTGCTGCCCTGGCATTTAGACCTCTTGCTTTTAAATGAGCCGCCTCGCTGCAGTGTGGAAACCCTCAGAGCCACGGCATGAATTAAACATGGGCTTGATTCAAGATTACAAAGATGCAAAGGTTTTATTGTCATATGCACAGTGTAGAGAAATCCAGGGACATGCTGCCTTCAGGGACAGACATGTGTGTTAGTATCATTAAATACTTGGGAAAACAGGGTATAAAATGCCGTCTTCTAAAAACTGACGGATAAAATCAGAATGCTTTTTCGTCCTTGAATCCTCTCCTGATTCCTTGATACAAAAGTCAATTAGGACACATGTTGATAGTATCCTTAAATAAGCGCTAAGGAGTCAAGGATAAGGAGGCTTCCAGAGAAGAAGGAAGCAAGGAAACACGAGTGGAAAATTGTAAAGGTGTAGAAACAGCAATGAAAATCTTCTGACCTGAGCTCCTCCAACAATACAAAATACAAAGTAGTGCAAAAAGTCTATATACATGTGTGACGGGGCTCCATCTGTCCGTTCAAAAACACTGGCCTCGTCGGTTGGGTTGAGTTCCAAAACTTTATTTTTAGCAGCAACAAAATAAATAGCGAGCCAGCACAACTTAAACAAACAAAACGTCCAAATCAGACCGTCCATCACTCCGGAGAGTAAACGTGTCCAGCTGTTGCCTTCTCTGCAACATTCCCCGAGTCCCCCTTCCAGGGCCAACCCCGTCCCTTACTAACCCACAGCCCCTCCCACCAGGCATACCGTCAACAGGTGACAACAATTAAACTCCAAACCACATTTCAACATAAAAATCAGACCCAAACATAAACAGCTTAACCACCTCTGAACACAATCAACAAACGTAGAATAAATAAGAAACTGCATGGTTCATAGCAGGAATTTAAAACACGGAAGTGATGCGCCTGTGTGTGTGTGTGTGTGTGTGTGTGTGTGTGTGTGTGTGTGTGTGTTTTTGTGTGTGTGTGTGTGTGTGTGTGTGTGTATGTGTATGTGTGTGTGTGTGTGTCAGTGGCGGAGTCAGTCACTCATGTGATCCGCTCCGTCACAACATGTGAACAGAATATGATATTGTTCCAGCTGCTGAAACATTTGAACATCATGTTGACATCTGGGATGTCTCAGTTCTTTCAGACGCTTTTCCCTCTCCTGAAGTGTGCAGGGAAGTGTTGTTAACTAACGTCCTCATTCCCAAGATCACACTTCATCAGAGTTAAGTTCACACGGATTCAAATGAAATACTTAACGTTCATTTCTCTGATCTCAAATCCATCGGCTGACGGTCAGACTCAGATATGTATACCACTGGAATCTGTACTCCTTTGTTAGTAAAGGCAATTGTTGTTTATAGAAATATGTTTTCATATGGGTCGCTAATTGTTAGTAGCACATTATTGATTTACCCTAAAGAGGCCCGATTCTGCTTGTGTGCTCTACAGGTTTTAGTGCATGTAAATGGTCTGCAGAGGCTAAAATCCCTGTATTCCATCCAGAGGTAGGCTAAGGGGCGGGACATCTCTAAGCAGGTTGACCAATCACAACAGAGCCGGCAAGCTAACTAATCAGAGCAGACTGGGCTCTGGTTTCAGACGGAGGGTGAAAAGAGGTGCACTTTTTGTAAGTTATATTATATCTATGTATAAACGTATTCCATTGGATTTATAATGACACAAACATCGTCCCTAAAGAAGTGTTTTCCTTCATTAAACTTCAGCCATGTAATAAATTACCCAGAGTCGATCGCCCTCCGACTCCTCGCTGTCTGAGTTTCATTCAAAGTTTCTCGACAGCGCTGACTCGTAATCAGACGACTCCTGTCTGAGTGCTGCCGCTGATAAGATGGCAGTTTGTATTAGTGTGAACATGCTGTAAATATATAAAGATATATTCTCTGGGGCTGAGTCACGCTGACCTGCAACGTCTCCGGATTCCTTGATACAAAAGTCGATTAGGACACATGTTGAAAGTATCCTTAACTAAGCGCTAAGGAGTCGAGTCGAGGAGGCTTCCAGAGAAGAAGGAAGCAAGGAAACACGAGTTGAATATTGTAAAGGTGAGGCATCGACTGAAGGAAACAAGGAGGCTAAATAAATGTAAGCGGATAAACCTAATGGATGTTTTTTGGCTCCATTAATGGTGCATCGTTCGCAGCCTTCTGCCCCGTATCAGGAACATATGGCAGTAATGAGATCAGAGCAAACAAACCCATAAAGTCCAGAGCGGTGTTTGGCTTTTTTGGTTTGGCATCTGCTAAAAAATCATCAAACTCTCATTAGGAACGTCTGTTATTATTATTATTATTATTATTATGGCCCAGGATTGTTAAACATCCGCCCATAAAACCTGAGGGGGGTTCAGTCAACTCAAGATCCACCTTTCTAGAGTAGAGACACTACATACTGATATACACCTGAACATCAGCAGGAGAGGACTCTTTAAAGTAGAGACACTACATACTGATATACACCTGAACATCAGCAGGAGAGGACTCTTTAAAGTAGAGGACACTACATACTGATATACACCTGAACATCAGCAGGAGAGGACTCTTTAAAGTAGAGACACTACATACTGATATACACCTGAACATCAGCAGGAGAGGACTCTTTAAAGTAGAGACACTACATACTGATATACACCTGAACATCAGCAGGAGAGGACTCTTTAAAGTAGAGACACTACATACTGATATACACCTGAACATCAGCAGGAGAGGACTCTTTAAAGTAGAGACACTACATACTGATATACACCTGAACATCAGCAGGAGAGGACTCTTTAAAGTAGAGACACTACATACTGATATACACCTGAACATCAGCAGGGTATGTTTTCCTTAATGATAGACGCTGTTTTTTTAATCCCTAGATTGCAGAGTTTATCATCCCTTCTGTTTCTGCAGCATATGTTAAACTGTCAGACCCCTAATGTGCATGTTTAATTAAATGTGACATTTTGCTCGTCATGGCGCTCTCTTCTGCAGAATCAAAACACTTCAGATGCTACCGTGTGCTCGTGTGAAGCTTTAATACATAATTGTTGTAGGAAGGAGGTCTGGGACTTCATGGGAGAACATATAAGATGTATCCGTTTAAATCTCTGTGATTTTCCCACTTTATATAGTGATTGTTCATCAAATCGAAAACATAATAATAATAATTTTATTCCACCTTGTTTGACATGTTATTTAAACACGATGTACTTGCATTGTTGGAATTGAAACGTAAAGACAGACAACTGCTTCTCTCTGAAACACCGTCTGCCTGTAGAGCCTGAACACACCGTCTGCCAGTAGAGCCTGAACACACCGTCTGTCTGTAGAGCCTGAACTGAACACACCGTCTGCCTGTAGAGCCTGAACACACCGTCTGCCTGTAGAGCCTGAACACACCGTCTGCCTGTAGAGCCTGAACACACCGTCTGCCTGTAGAGCCTGAACACACCGTCTGCCTGTAGAGCCTGAACACACCGTCTGCCTGTAGAGCCTGAACACACCGTCTGCCTGTAGAGCCTGAACTGAACACACAGTCTGCCTGTAGAGCCTGAACACACCGTCTGCCTGTAGAGCCTGAACACACCGTCTGCCTGTAGAGCCTGAACACACCGTCTGTCTGTAGAGCCTGAACACACCGTCTGCCTGTAGAGCCTGAACACACCGTCTGCCTGTAGAGCCTGAACACACCGTCTGAATACAGATGCTCTCTCCTTTCAACACGCCTCCCACGCTAATGTGTATTATTCCTGACCTTTTATCTGCACAGAGGAATCAGGACCGATAAATTAAAATCTGCTGCTGCCTGTCTCTGAGTGTCAGTTCAGCTTTCTGCAGACGGACATGTGTCTGACACGTTTATCTGCTGCACTTATTCAGCTTCTTCTACCGGAATAAAGGCTCTACATCTGAACCACACAGTCGTGGAAAACAAACAAAAGTATGATAACAGCTTAAATAAAAGCTCTACATATTAACACCACTTTATGACTTCTGAAGTAAAGAGCTTAAGTTAGGCCACCGCTAAGCTAAAGGAGGCTAATGTTGGGCTATAAAGGAACTACAGCACGGTCACATGACTTCACGTCACCACCGCTAAGCTAAAGGTGGCTAATGTTGGGCTATAAAGGAACAACTTCACGGTCACATGACTTCACGTCACCACCGCTAAGCTAAAGGTGGCTAATGTTGGGCTTTAAAGGAACTACAGCACGGTCACATGACTTCACGTCACCACCGCTAAGCTAAAGGTGGCTAATGTTGGGCTATAAAGGAACAACTTCACGGTCACATGACTTCACGTCACCACCGCTAAGCTAAAGGTGGCTAATGTTGGGCTATAAAGGAACTACAGCACGGTCACATGACTTCACGTCACCACCGCTAAGCTAAAGGTGGCTAATGTTAGGCTATAAAGGAACTACAGCACGGTCACATGACTTCACGTCACCACCGCTAAGCTAAAGGAGGCTAATGTTGGGCTATAAAGGAACTACAGCACGGTCACATGACTTCACCACCGCTAAGCTAAAGGCGGCTAATGTTGGGCTATAAAGGAACTACAGCACGGTCACATGACTTTACCACCGCTAAGCTAAAGGTGGCTAATGTTGGGCTATAAAGGAACTACAGCACGGTCACATGACTTCACGTCACCACCGCTAAGCTAAAGGAGGCTAATGTTGGGCTATAAAGGAACTACAGCACGGTCACATGACTTCACCACCGCTAAGCTAAAGGCGGCTAATGTTGGGCTATAAAGGAACTACAGCACGGTCACATGACTTCACCACCGCTAAGCTAAAGGTGGCTAATGTTGGGCTATAAAGGAACTACAGCAGGGTCACATGACTTCACGTCACCACCGCTAAGCTAAATGTGGCTAATGTTGGGCTATAAAGGAACTACAGCACGGTCACATGACTTCACGTCACCACCGCTAAGCTAAAGGAGGCTAATGTTGGGCTATAAAGGAACTATAGCACGGTCACATGACTTCACGTCACCACTGCTAAGCTAAAGGCGGCTAATGTTGGGCTATAAAGGAACTACAGCACGGTCACATGACTTCACTTGCCCACCTCTAAGCTAAAGGAGGCTAATGTTGGGCTATGAAGGAACTACAGCACGGTCACATGACTTCACGTCACCACCGCTAAGCTAAAGGTGGCTAATGTTGGGCTATAAAGGAACTACAGCACGGTCACATGACTTCACGTCACCACCGCTAAGCTAAAGGAGGCTAATGTTGGGCTATAAAGGAACTACAGCACGCTCACATGACTTTACCACCGCTAAGCTAAAGGTGGCTAATGTTGGGCTATAAAGGAACTACAGCACGGTCACATGACTTCACGTCACCACCGCTAAGCTAAAGGTGGCTAATGTTGGGCTATAAAGGAACTACAGCACGGTCACATGACTTCACGTCACCACGGCTAAGCTAAAGGTGGCTAATGTTGGGCTATAAAGGAACTACAGCACGGTCACATGACTTCACGTCACCACCGCTAAGCTAAAGGCGGCTAATGTTGGGCTATAAAGGAACTACAGCACGGTCACATGACTTCACGTCACCACCGCTAAGCTAAAGGCGGCTAATGTTGGGCTATAAAGGAACTACTTCAGTTTGCACCTTAATGTAAAGTTAAATGAAGATCCAGTATGGATGGATGTTGCTCTACTTCCAGAGAGCTGAAGCTTCCAGACTTTATTCTGGTGGCAGATGGTGGAAGTACAGGAAAGCTGATGGAGGGGAAACAATCATTTCCAACTTGTTTAGTCTCTCCATTAAAGCCAAACAGAGAACCCTTTCTGAGAGATGCACAGAGAGGCGGCAGACTCTCTGCTGTGGGCAGATGGTTGAGAGAATGTCTTCCAACATGTTCATCCCTTCAGGGAGGAGGGCGACTGACAGGGAGCACAGTGAGGGCTTTATGCAAAATATAGCCTTAATTTTCAGGCACAGTTTTGCCATAATGGTGTTTTTATTTGATGTAATTAAGTAGAATATATTCCAACTGTTCTAACTCTTGACAGAAATAACGAGTTATGTTATAATTATAATAAAGCACATTTTTGGTTAACTCCAGTGTCAATCAAACAATCAAATGTTATTTCTATAGCCCGATACCACAAATCTGTACAGTTAGGACACAATTAGTTTTTAAAGAGTCCTCTCCTGCTGATGTTCAGGTGTATATCAGTATGTTGTGTCTCTACTTTAAAGAGTCCTCTCCTGCTGATGTTCAGGTGTATATCAGTATGTAGTGTCTCTACTTTAAAGAGTCCTCTCCTGCTGATGTTCAGGTGTATATCAGTATGTTGTGTCTCTACTTTAAAGAGTCCTCTCCTGCTGATGTTCAGGTGTATATCAGTATGTAGTGTCTCTACTTTAAAGAGTCCTCTCCTGCTGATGTTCAGGTGTATATCAGTATGTAGTGTCTCTACTTTAAAGAGTCCTCTCCTGCTGATGTTCAGGTGTATATCAGTATGTAGTGTCTCTACTTTAAAGAGTCCTCTCCTGCTGATGTTCAGGTGTATATCAGTATGTAGTGTCTCTACTTTAAAGAGTCCTCTCCTGCTGATGTTCAGGTGTATATCAGTATGTAGTGTCTCTACTTTAAAGAGTCCTCTCCTGCTGATGTTCAGGTGTATATCAGTATGTAGTGTCTCTACTTTAAAGAGTCCTCTCCTGCTGATGTTCAGGTGCATATCAGTATGTAGTGTCTCAACTTTAAAGAGTCCTCTCCTGCTGATGTTCAGGTGTATATCAGTATGTAGTGTCTCTACTTTAAAGAGTCCTCTCCTGCTGATGTTCAGGTGTATATCAGTATGTAGTGTCTCTACTTTAAAGAGTCCTCTCCTGCTGATGTTCATGTGTATATCAGTATGTAGTGTCTCTACTTTAAAGAGTCCTCTCCTGCTGATGTTCAGGTGTATATCAGTATGTAGTGTCTCTACTTTAAAGAGTCCTCTCCTGCTGATGTTCAGGTGTATATCAGTATGTAGTGTCTCTACTTTAAAGAGTCCTCTCCTGCTGATGTTCATGTGTATATCAGTATGTAGTGTCTCTACTTTAAAGAGTCCTCTCCTGCTGGTGTTCAGGTGTATATCAGTATGTAGTGTCTCTACTTTAAAGAGTCCTCTCCTGCTGATGTTCAGGTGTATATCAGTATGTAGTGTCTCTACTTTAAAGAGTCCTCTCCTGCTGATGTTCAGGTGTATATCAGCAGAGGGAAAAGCAGAATAGGGCCCCTTTAAATCCTCCGTAAACTAAATAAGTATTAAATAAACCAGCTTCACGTGTTTTACATCCCCCCCTTTTTTCTTTTCCAGATAAATTGCTCTTTTTATTCCCGCCTCGCTAAATAGGGATCATTAATTATATTAGAGCAGGATGTTTTCCATCAGCATCGTTTGCGATATTTTCAAGATGCAGCGAACCATAAAAGTCACCTTCGGTTAGAGTGTGTGTGAACAGGAAACCCCTCGCTGCTCAAAGCACTGACGAGAACAAAACTAATCTTAGAGAAATATGTGCGTTTATTTTTGACCAGTTTTAAGGGTTTTATTTGCTTGTGCTTTTCAAGAACCCTGGATATGAGGTGTGTGTGTGTGTGTGTGTGTTGCTCTCACTTGACTGTTCCTTTCTGAATGTGTGTGTAACTGTGTGCCTGTGTGTGATGTGTGTGTTTATGTGTCAGTGTATTATTGTCTGTGTGTGTATATCTCTGTTTGTATATGTGTGTGTTCCTTGATGACCGTTTAGTAGGGGTGTAACGGTACACGTACCGAAATTATTCGGTACGAGCCCTTCGGTTCGGTACACGTGTGTACCGAAGTGTACCGAACGAATATAACGTTAAACGTAAAAAATTGAGAACGTGAACAACTTCTTGGAAGTAATCTCAGGTGCTGCGTCGCAGCATTCAGAGTAATTTGCTCCCATTGTGTTCAACGCGTCATAGAGCGAGCAAGTCATTTCATTGGACGAGCTGGTCAGAGGGATGCGTTCAAATGTAGTCCGTAATTTGAGGAACTGTCGAAATGGCGAACGCAGATAAATTTGAGCTTGAAAATCCTCCAGCATCATTGAAGTCTCCGGTTTGGGAACATTTTGGTTTCGAAGTTACGTACAAGGATGACGGACAAAGACAGGTGGACCGAACCAAAGCTGTTTGTCGGCATTGTTCAACTAACATTGGTTACCCGGCTGGCAATACATCAAACTTGCACACTCATTTGAAAAGGCATCACCCGAACGTGAATATCACCGGTACCAAAAGAAAAAAGACTGAAGTGCAAACCCAACTCCCACTAGCATTTAAGCCTCCACCACTCGCAGAGAGTTCAGACCGAGCCAAAGCTATTACAAACGCCAAATATCCTTATGTTGCCATGTTAGCAAAGCGCTACCTGGCTGTATCTGCTACCTCTGTCCCTAGAGAGGGTGTTCTCCACAGCAGGAGACATTGTTAGTGCCAGCAGATCTGCCCTTTCAGCAAGCAATGTGGACAAGTTCATCTTTCTTTAGAACAACATGAAAATACAATGACAAGCAAGTCCTAATGTCAAACTGGCTGCTTAGGTACTAGTACAGTTCAAATACAGATTATTTCAGTTCATTGAAATGCTGCACCTTAATGTTTATTTTATTATATTTTATATTTATTTGAGTGAATATTCACAGTTTAATAATAATTAAAAACCCAAAACTAATAGTTTATGTTTTGTGAGTACTAGTACAGTAAAGTTCAAATACAGATTATTTCAGTTCATCGAAATGCTGCACCTTAATGTTTATTATATTATATTTTGTATTTATTTGAGTGAATACATTATTCACAGTTTAATTAAAAAAAAATATGTTATGTTTTGTGATAATTTTTTCTGCTGTACCGAAAACGTACCG
Source organism: Pogonophryne albipinna (assembly GCA_028583405.1). NCBI lineage: Eukaryota > Metazoa > Chordata > Actinopteri > Perciformes > Artedidraconidae > Pogonophryne > Pogonophryne albipinna. Next base: position 198,883 of record JAPTMU010000114.1, read on the forward strand.
AACCGAACCGTGACCTAAAAACCGAGGTACGTACCGAACCGAAATGTTTGTGAACCGTTACACCCCTACCGTTTAGTTTAGTTTATTAGGGTCCCCATTAGCTGGTGCATAACAACAGCTAATCTTCCTGGGGTCCACAAATAACATAAAACATGACATTCGACAGTACATTACAAGACAATGATACAAATCGTGTACGGCGTCAATTTTCCTTCAAACAGTGACTTTCATATCAACCATCACATACAGCTTATTTTCTGATTCCACATTTCCTTGGAAAGAATAATAATAGTGATTTTACAAATGTCTCCCTTCGCTTCTTTTCGAGTAAAAACAAACTAAACAAATACAATCCTCATCATAACTGCAAAAGGCTGTGTGTCTATGTTAGCGAAAGTACCGTATTCCTGCATGTGTTTAAAAACCTATATGAATCGTGTGCTGCTGAATGTTTACCATAACCTGTCTGCTGCTCGTGTAATTTACAATCTCTGGGCTTCAAGATGCCTCTTCAATCGTCTTTTGAAGCTTGCTTTAGTTGTTTCTTTAGAAATCTGATCTGGCAGTGTGTTCCATGCAGCCATGGCTCTATACAGCACTGTGCTCTTCAGAGACTCTGTTTTGGCTTTAGGGATTTGATAGCAACCTCTTGTGGCATGTCTCGTTTTATATGTATGGATTTTAGAGCTAGGTGTAAGTTGCTTATAGACAGGTTGGATGTTTCAGCTCATTTATGTTTCTCAGAAAGACAAGGAGTGATACCATCAGCCTCTCCGTGACTAATGTCCAGGAGAGCCTGACATGCATTTTGTTTACATACTTGGTGTCCACCTAAGGGCAAGCCGTGCTGCTCTGTTTTGAACCAGTTGCAGCCTTCCCAGGTCCCTCTTGTTTGCCCCTGACCAGATCATTGAGCAGTAGTCCAGTTGTGAAAGGACTAGAGTCTCAATGACTTGTTTTGTCAGTTGCGGTGGTAAAAACACTGAGCACCTCTTGATGACAGATATATTCCTCCCCATCTTTGCCACCACTGACTCTGTGTTTCGTCCATGATAAATTGTTCACTAGGATGAGTCCCAGGAGCTTTGTTTCCTCCACCTGCTCAACCTCTACGTTATTCAGCATCAGATTCAACTGCGCTTTAGACCTTAGTACGTCATTTGTGCCAAATACAATACTTTTTGTTTTTTGAATGTTGAGCACTAATTTGTTGCTGGTCACCCATTCCATTACTGTTTTCAGTTCCTTGTTCAGAATATTAGTTCTCTCACCGATTGTGGGAGCCTGTGTATATATTGTCGTGTCATCAGAGTACATAGAGACTTGTGCTTTTTCAAGAGCTAATGGAAAATCATTTGTAAAGATTGAGAAGAGTAAAGGACCTAGTGAACTTCCTTGTGGAATTCCACTTGCAACACATCTAGCACTAGAGATACTGCCATTAAAGTATACACTTTGAGTTCTGTTATATAGATAGCTTCTAGCCATGATATCGCCTTTGGGGCAAAACCATAGCACTCCAATTTGTCAAGTAAAATTCTATGGTCTATCAAATCAAAGGCAGCGCTATAATCTAATAGTACTGCTCCCACCATGTTCTTCACATCAATCTCTTTCATCCATTGATCTGTCATTGTGTTAATGCTGTGGCTGTTGAGTGACCCTCTCTATACGCATGTTGATACTCACTCATCAGACTGTTAACAGAAACATAGCATTGGATTTGATTGAATACATTTTGTTCTAGTAGTTTGTTGAGAACAGGTGACAGGCTTATTGGTCTGCTGTTAGAGCCAGTGAAGGCATTCTTTGCATTTTTAGGGAGTGGAATAACTTTAGCTACGTTCCAGATTAGCGGGCATGTACCTTCCAGACTCATGTTGAACATATGACCGATGGGTGCAGCAATGAACTACATTCTTTAATAGCTGACCGTCTAAGTTATCAATACCTGGTGGTTTATCATTATTGATTGCCAACAATAACGTTTCCACCTCTTCTGTCCTAACTTTAGCTCAAAGGGGCAGTTTTTATTTTTCATAATACGTTCTCTAATATTAACATAGGACGACTCGCAGCTAGATTTTGGCATTCCCTGCCTTCTCCACTTTATCAATGAAATAGTTATTAAAATAATTGGCAATATCTAGTGGTCTAGTGATGTATGCCCCCTCTGATTCTATAAAGGATGGTGTTGAGTTGTTTTTCCTACCCATGATGGTATTCAAGGTACCCCAGAGCTTTTTTCCATCATGCTTTAAATCATTTATCTTAATCTCATAATACATTTTCTTCTTCTTTCTGTTCAGTTTTGTCACATTATTTCTTATTTTGCTTATAACTGCCGGAATTCATTGCTGCCCTTTTTGTTCTGTCTCTATCAGCCATACATTTATTTAGCTCCTCGTCAATCCATGGTGCCTTTACTGTTTTAACGTTAACTTCTTAACAGGTTTATCCATCACTGGTAACAACAATTTCATGAAAACATCCAGTGCCACATTTGTGTCACTCTCTTTAAAAACATTAGACCAACATACTCCCTTAACATCCTCCACATATGAATCACAGCAAAACCCTTTATATGATCTCTTCAGCACTATTTTCGGTCCTGCTTTTGGGACTTTGGCTTTCCTACATATTGCTACAAGGTTATGATCGCTGAAGCCAATTGGTACTGATACCGCTTTTGAGCACAGTTCACCGTGTGGGTGATGTGTGAAAGTGTGTGTGTGTCTCTCACTTGATGTCCTCTTGGCGCCCCCTGCTGTAGTTAGCATGACTCTGGAGGCGTGTGTGAGAGACTGTCGGCCTGTCTGTCTGTGAGATTACCGTGTATTCCTTTCACTCACTTGAAAATTGTTTTTTTACTGTGTGTGTGTGTGTGTGTATGGGTGGGTGTGTGTGTGTCTCTCTCTGTGTGTATGTGTATGTGTGTGTGTGTATGTGTATGTGTGTGTGTGTATGGGTGGGTGTGTGTGTGTCTCTCTCTGTGTGTATGTGTATGTGTGTGTATGTGTGTCTGTGTCTGTGTATGTGTGTGTGTCTCTCTGTGTATGTGTGTATGTGTGTGTGTGTTCCTCATTTGATGACCGTATCATTGGCGCCCCCTGCTGTTGGAGGCGCCACCTCCATGACTCTGGATGTGTGTGTGAGAGCATCTGTGTGTGTTCCTCATTTGATGACTGTTTCTTTCTGTGTGCGAGTGTCTCTCCCTCACGACCGTCCCCTTGGCGCCCCTGCTGTAGTTAACATGACTCAGGATTGATTATGTGTGTGTGTGTTTTTACTGTCTGTGAGTGTGTATGAGAAAGGGTGTGTGTGTGTGTGTGTGTGTGTGAGTGTGAAGATAAGATAAGAAGTACTTTATTGATCCCACCTTGGGACATGTTTGCGTTGCAGCAGCATAAAAAGACAAGGCATTGTACATTAGAGAAATTAAAAGTGTGTGTGTCTCACTTGATGACGGTGCCTTTAGCGCCCCCTGCTGTGGTCAGCATGACTCTGGAGGTGAGGCTGACCCTCAGGTCGTCCTCCTCCAGCCCCAGCAGCTCCGCACAGTGTTCCACGCACTGAGAGGACTGTTTCCTGATGGTGCAGCCGCCTGAAACACAGCCAGCAGGGACACATCACATCAGGAACACACCTCAACTTACTCTACAGGAAGTCAAGATAAGACAACCAGCAGGGACACAGAACATCAGGAACACACCTCAACTTACTCTACAGGAAGTCAAGATAAGACAACCAGCAGGGACACAGAACATCAGGAACACACCTCAACTTACTCTACAGGAAGTTAAGATAAGACAAGACAACCAGCAGGGACACATCAGGAACACACCTCAACTTACTCTACAGGAAGTCAAGATAAGACAACCAGCAGGGACACAGAACATCAGGGACACACCTCAAATTACTCTACAGGAAGTTAAGATAAGACAAGACAACCAGCAGGGACACATCAGGAACACACCTCAACTTACTCTACAGGAAGTCAAGATAAGACAACCAGCAGGGACACAGCACATCAGGAACACACCTCAAATTACTCTACAGGAAGTTAAGATAAGACAAGACAACCAGCAGGGACACATCAGGAACACACCTCAACTTACTCTACAGGAAGTCAAGATAAGATAAGACAACCAGCAGGGACACATCCGGTCACATCAAATGAACATATAATCATTTAAAACATATAGTCTTATACTCTGATTGCCTTTTACTCTGTTAAATGGTATGTTTAGTCTTGCATGTGTTTAACAGACATGTGTTAAGGGTTTACATTTCAGGAGGCAAAGGAAGTAAAAGGTGGGGTTTTAATGAAGCGAGGTTTAATGGTTTAATGATGGGATGGAGGAGCAGCTGTTTCCTCTCATGAATATACAGAGAGACTGTCAGCAGAGCCTCTTTCTCCTCTGAGGGTGAAGCTGCTCTGTTCCTGCATTTCAGATCCATTTCACTTTGTATTGACTTTCTTTATTACTTTATTAAATATCACAAAAGACAAACTTTGTCCATAAATCATTTATCAGTTTCTCTTAAGAATTTCCTCCACACACCCCAAGTTATTCTACAGGAAGATAATATAAGACAACCAGCAGGGACACAGAACATCAGGGACACACCCAAAGTTATTCTACAGGAAGTCAAGATAAGACAAGACAACCAGCAGGGACACAGAACATCAGGGACACACCCCAAGTTATTCTACAGGAAGTCAAGATAAGACAAGACAACCAGCAGGGACACAGAACATCAGGGACACACCTCAACTTACTCTACAGGAAGTCAAGATTATGCAAGACCACCAGCAGGGACACAGAACATCAGGGACACACCCCAAGTTATTCTACAGGAAGTCAAGATAAGACAAGACAACCAGCAGGGACACAGAACATCAGGGACACACCTCGACTTACTCTACAGGAAGTCAAGATTATGCAAGACCACCAGCAGGGACACAGAACATCAGGGACACACCTCAACTTACTCTACAGGAAGTCAAGATAAGACAAGACAACCAGCAGGGACAGAGAACATCAGGAACACACCTCAACTTACTCTACAGGAAGTCAAGATTATGCAAGACAACCAGCAGGGACACAGAACATCAGGAACACACCCCAACTTACTCTACAGGAAGTCAAGATAAGATAAGACAACCAGCAGGGACACAGAACATCAGGGACACACCTCAACTTACTCTACAGGAAGTCAAGATAAGATAAGACAACCAGCAGGGACACACCTCAACTTACTCTACAGGAAGTCAAAATAAGACAAGACAACCAGCAGGGACACAGAACATCAGGGACACACCCCAAGTTATTCTACAGGAAGTGCAGATAATGCAGGACACAAACTTGATCATAAACGAGTCCTAAACATGACTCAGCGTTTTAAGATGAGATTATCCAGAAGGACATTTCTGTGTCACAAATAGTTACACAAATACAATCAACACAGCAGCATGATAATAAAACTGCACACTAAGTTGCTAATTAAATAACGACAGGAAACATACGACGGTCACATAACTCATGTAGAATACTGTACAGTGACAAGCAGTATTCAGACGTGCAAAAGAAACTAATTCCTCAGAAAGTAAACAAGGTTATTATTTAACATAAATACGTGTTTTTCTTCTAAATAAATCTTTAGAATGAATCACTTAAAATATTTAAAAAGAAATCCGTCGAATCGTCCAAAAATAAATCATTTTAAATCTTTCAAAATAAAACATTTACATAAAAAAAGAAAATGTTAAATAGTTGTTTATTTATCAGTTTAATTGAAACCAAAGCTTGAGACCGAGAGATTCCTCAGTAACATGATTAAGACTTGGAAAGATGGACTTCATAATTTGACAAAGTCAGAGTGAGGTAGGTTTTAAAATGTCTCCTGAATGATCTGGAACGTCTGTGAGTTTCCTGTATGAGAGAGGGTGTGTGTGTGTGTGTGTGTGTGTGTGTGTGTGTGTGTGTGTGTGTGTGTGTGTGTGTCTCACACTCACGACCGTCCCCTTGGCGCCTCCTGCTGTAGTTAACATGACACAGGATTGATTGTGTGTTTTTACTGTCTGTGAGTGTGTATGGGAGGGTGTGTGTGTTTTTACTGTCTGTGAGTGTGTATGGGAGGGTGTGTGTGTTTTTACTGTCTGTGAGTGTGTATGGGAGAGGGGGTGTGTGTGTGTGTGTGAGTGTGTGTGTGTGCGTGTGTGCGTGTGTGTGTGTGTGTGTGTGTGTGTGTGTGTGTGTGTGTGTTCCTCATTTGGTGACTGTTTCTGTGTGTGGTTTTTTTAGTGTGTGTGTGTGTGTCTTTTTTAGTGTGTGTGTCTTTTTTAGTGTGTGTGTGTGTGTGTGTGTGTGTCAATGTGTCCTGGGGTTATATTTCAGGTTAGTTTCTTCCTCCTCTTTCAGCAGACGTTAGAGTGGAGGAGGCGACAGGAAGTGAGCTCAGGTATGAAGTGTTGTTGAAGGAGGCGACCCGAGTCTCTCTGATAAAGGATTAAGAGGCGTGTTGAATGACACACTGACGAGCCCTTCTGAGGGCGATATCCTCGCTGTGTTTGGAGACGCAGAGTTTACACCCACATGCTCTGCAGGGTCAGGGAGGCTGACTCTAACCCAGAGGACTCTTAAAACTGTTCAGTGAAAGAACAGATACTCTATTATGTCCAATAATCTTCAAGGCGGCAGAGATTGCTACGAAGCCGGATGTTCTCTTCGCGGCTAACTTCAGGGTTAACTCTGGGTTTCCGGTCCTACGAAGCTGGTTCTCTTCTTAGCGGGCTAGATCTCCATGGTAACTGATGCTGTGCGGCTAACCTGCTCCGGAGCAGGTTAGGTTGCAGGCTAAGAGATCAACTCAGTGAAAGCACCGCCTGCTGACCAATCAGAGCTCAGTGTGCGGAGTTTAAAGCGATCAAGTCATATTACAGGAGAAAGGAAATACAGAAAAGCTGCCGTTGCAGGAAAGACGGCCGGCAACAATCACCGACTGTGTGAACGTGAACATGAATAGAATATCACCTCCATCTTCAGAGCAATCTGACTATTAGAACATTAGCATTAAGAAAGCTTACTGAAATATCTGCCACAACATCAGTAACCGGATCAGAGTAACATTAAGTACAGTCTGCGGCATATCACTTCATAATGTATCATATATCTCCTGATCTGAGTCAGCTGAGCCGTATCTGGCCGTGCAACACTCACAGTGTCACAGACTGGATGCAGAAGGATTATTTTAAGCAACACATTAAGTTGAGGAAACACTCGAGTCAAATGTAATGAAAGTCAGATGGTGTCTTAGACGGGCAGTGATATCATAAACCTGTTAATGTACGCATTCAAACACTTGTTCTGTTACCAGCTGTATTCACCTTGCAGGTGCAGCTCTGTGGCTTTGATCCTGGATCAAGTGTTTAAGTCATGTTTAAAGTTTAACTTCTTCATATGTCTAATATTAAAGTTCACTTTTCATTCAGGAAGTATGACGCTGCGCTGTCAGTACGCTTCTCCATGTTTGTGATTGGTTGAATGCTCCAGATACCACCCCTCTCATGTGAACGCGCACCTAACTAGATAGGACACGGCTGGCTTGACGATCCACTTGATAACCCGCGTTGTAGGACCGCTTAGCGAGAGCACGTATGTTTTGGATTAGGCCAACCGGCTAACTCAAACACATCCAGGTTAGGTTGAACCGGCTTCGTAGCACAGGCCTCTGGTGTCTCCTGACGTAAACAACGTGATGTCGGAGCGCCGTAAAAACAAATATTTGCACATTATATTTTGGCTAATAATAAAGCTAAAAACTAATGCTGCCATTTCTTCAAATGTCCTTGTTCTTTTAAAAGATAGACATTTAAAGAAGAAGATCATTTAAAAATGTCCAACTTAAAATACCTAACTTTCTATTGACCGACCAGTTCAATAATAGACTGATAGATTCAGCATCAACAGCATTTAGACTTTCCATCAACAGCTAGTATCTCCAGGTATTTGCTCTTATACTTCATGGTTATCTGATTTAAAGCGCATCCCGGTTACTGCATATAGGAGTATCTGAGATGTTTATATAGATAAAGGTACAAGGACAGCGCTAAGCTCACAGACTGCTGATCAACGCCAACAATCCACGGCTCCTCTGAGATGAAATCGATGTCTGACTGAGTCAAGAAGGAAAGGCTCCAAGTTCACAAACTAATTCCCAGGTAATTAAGATCCGTTATTCCTCAGTTTGCGGTCAGATCAGTTGAGTTCTGCCGGTCAGCGGCGTCCTTAGAGAGAGCAAAGGTCCACACATTCATGGGAAGATCATTTTGGAAACCGTCGTCCTCTGCAGGCTGCTGAGTAGAGGTTTGTATAAGGTCCAATATTTTGGGGCAGGGATGACGTATTCACCCTGAAGGAAGCTGCTGTTCCCTCGACTGAAAGCTACGGGATTTCTCCAGAGGATTTTGGAATATTGTACAAAATAATGTCTGTGGAAAAGGAACCTGTTTGATGAATGTTTGTTCAGCCGGATAATCTCCACATGTCTACTTTTATAATGTTCTAATCATAAATCTAACGTCCAAAAGCTAAATGCTAACGTGATGCTATAAAGGAACTACAGGCGAGTCCAGCAGCACGACTTCAACGTCACGCCGACTTCAGATCCATATTCAAACACACAGATTCTAAATGGTTCGAGTTGAAGCGTTTGTTTGAACACTTTGCAGGAGGCAGGGACTTGCTTTCAAGCAGAACAGAAACTAACTTATGGCACATTTCCACTGCAGCGCCAATTAAGGGTGCCGTGCCAAACCCGACCTGTTTTTGGTAGCGTTTCCACTCGGCGTAGTTCCGGCTAACGTACCTTTTCACAGTTTTTCTGGCTCTCCAAAATCGAGGTTCTTTCCGGGCTGAGTATGCTAAACTAGAGCGAGAATCGCTGGCAACTACAACACAATGAACATATGTGACCGTGATTTAATTGTAATACACGTTTCTAAATGATGCCAAAGTAACAACATACTGATACCGGTTAGTAAAAACCATGAATTAACGCTTTGACAAGTCTGCAGACAGACGGCAGGCGAAACACCCTTTTTAAATGCGTGCTTTCTGAATGGAGATCGGCTAAGCTAACGTTGTATATGCTCCGACCGTCCACACTCACAACAACGGCCTATACAGACATAAATAAACCAGCGACTGTATTCTCCATGACACAGACAGTCTGTGGTTTGTACTTGTTTCACTTCTGTCTAGTTTCTGAACAGATATGAGGAGCTGTGAGCTCTGAGTGCTAAGAGCTAACGGCTGTGTTGTTTTTGTGTTTCTCATTGAAGATGACGTCACGGCTCCGCCTACACTGCGTTACTATAGTTACTGCCCCAGTTCCTAAACTGTAATGGAAACGCAGCATAAAGTGAGCCTGGCCTCACAAGGCCTAACGATACCGTACTAAGCCGAGCGAGGCCCTGCAGTGGAAATGCGCCATTAGAGGAGTGTTTACGTGTTCGGCGTAATGACGTACAACGGCCTCCGCGACTGTAGTCCTATTCAGCCACTTGGTAACAACCATCGTTTCTCAGACACGTCCACTCTTCAGAAATCACAGTGGGGTCTCTGCTGATGATTTAATGTCGTAGAACAAAACGTGATCCGTCTCTTCAATGTGTCTCAACCTCAGACCTTAGTTCAGCTACTTTCCAAAATCATGTGGAGAGATCCCATTGGCTCTGAGACGAGGGAACAGGAAGTGGAGACATGCTGATTCACCTCCTGGTTTTAGGACTCGTCCCTGCAGCGCTCTAAGCAATGCACAGAAAGCCTGCAGAGATAAATCCTCTTAATTAGTGCCGTCAGAGAGTCGATCACTACGAACACATGCTGTGCAGAGAAGCTGCATTTAAAGGCTCTGAGCTCAGCAGTTCAACTTTAGTGAGACCTGGAGCTTCAGCAGATGCTCAATAAGACCATTTTCTGTTATGGTGCAGCCATAAAAAATAATGGTGTCTTTAGTTTAAATGACTCACTCAATGTAAGTTTAACAGCTAATCAACTCAGCGTTCAGCGTTCAGGCAAAACTATATAATAACCCCATAATAACACTTTCATGTTTCTAATAAACACTTTTACATATTTAAATGTCCATGAGTTCGAATCCCACTCGTTGCTATTTCTCTCATGCTTTTGCAAAGAAACTGATTTAAATATGCAAGGTTATATACGCAATGGACATTAATGGACATCCTATTTGAATAATTCCTGTGTTTATAAATAGTAATAGTAATTGCATAATTTCATAGAAATGTGCACGTAGAGAAATAACGAAAGACACACAAAAAGTATTTATACATTTTAGAATAATAATTGAAAAAATGAACTTCGAAACCAAATATCTTTTGATAAAAAAAAGGAATTATCAAAAAATTATGTTTTATTATAAGAAATAATTCCTGTAATCATAATTAAATAACTGCATACAAAAAAATGTGTCCATGCAGTGAAATAATAGCAAAAACAAAACAGTATTTCTTAAAATAGCTCTTCTGTCAAAAAACAAACTAATACTCTTTAAGAGCAAAATCACACGCTCCAGAAACCCGGATCCAAACTGAAAGAACCTCAAACTCTGGAGGATTTCCCCCACTGGCTGTAAAACACGCTTCATGTGATCCCCCCCACTGTGACAACCAGTCGCTGGAGTTCAAAGCGAGACGCCCTGCAGGGTTTCTGTTGAGGCGCGGGGGAGAACGAGGCGTGACGTGAGGAGGAGGAGGAGGAGGAGGAGGAAGGGGAGGAGGAGGAGGAGGAGGAGGATGAGGAGGAGGAGGAAGGGGAGGAGGGGGAGGAGGAGGAGGAGGAGGAGGAGGAGGAGGAGGAGGAGGAGAAACACTTGTAGAGATCTATAGAATCATTATAGTGGAAGTCTTTCCTTTAAATGCCCTTGAGCAAGGCATCAAACCACTAACTGCTGTCTGTCGCTGGAAAACTGGCAGCAGGACAGTCAGAGTCTCTGTGCATGTGTGTGTAATTCCTGTGCATGTATAGGTCCTGTGCGCTGTACTGAGTGAACACCTTAATTTCCACATGGGGATACAATGAAGGTCTTCTTCTCAACACTTTGGATAAGAAGTGAGAGAGAGAGAGAGAGAGAGAGAGAGAGAGAGAGAGAGAGAGAGAGAGAGAGAGAGAGAGAGAGAGAGGATATCACAGAGATCCTTCAGAGGGCAGCGTCTTCAGGCTTCAGTCAGAGCGATCAATCACAGAAACTCTGCCGGCCATCAAAGACTCTCCTACCCAGCATGCACCTGGTCTCAAATAACACAGCAGGTAAATGTTTAAACTCGTTGTGAGAACCCTCAGATAGTAGGACCTGAACCTTTGTTGTATGTGTGTTGAAAGGAAAGGACACTTCAGTGATGTGAGCAAGAGGCAAGGATTTAGAAAAGTAAGTAAACCCCATAGTATTCAAACATATTCTTAACTTTCCATACAATGTCCGCACTAAAGTATTAAAGTCTCAACATGTCTCCCTTTATTAAAAATCTGTGTTAAATCTTAAAAAAATAACAATAATTCTGGACCACTTTTAAAAAGGTTTGCAAACGTAGTTAATTATAGCATTTTCTTTTGTATTTATTCATTTTGTGTGCTTTCTATATATTTTAAATTGAAGATTACTCTATTAAACACAATGCTTCGGCTTTTCTGAGTTACAAAACAATATCTTTAATATTCAGAGTCGGTGAAATGTAAAGACATCCAGACTTCGACTGAATAACCACGGAACAATTAGCCTTAAAACGTCGCCTTGAGGAACAAATACTTTTCTAAAGCTTATTTAATGACATTAACGGCCCCTACACACGGCGGCGTGCGTTGCCGCTTGGCAGTGGGCGTGTCTTGAGCTTGGGGAGTTTACGCGAGCAACGCGACCAACAACCAATCAAATGAATCTCTCCTGTCAATTGCATAAAAGGTTTTACATGTCACACTTTATATGATGAACATTTATGACATTAATATCTATGGTGCTATTTTACGCAACATTCCATGCTGGCTAAATACTGTCTGTCTGCTCGCTGTCCATTCAAACGAAGTACACTGGATATAAACTCTCCAAACAGGCGAAAACCTACCAGTTTCACCCACTGTCTCTGCCTCCTCCCTCCATGCCTGGCTCCTCCGGTTTGTATCCCGGTAGGTGAACAGAGACTGATCATAAAGCACCGGGTGATTCCATACCGCTACGATTATTTTCTCCTCCATTTTTTGGCATATGAGGAAATAAACTGCGGTCTGGCTCTCCCAGCATACACGCGGTTTGATTGGCTAGCGCCTCCGTCGAGGCGTCAAAAGTAGAACATTACTCTACTTTTGCAGCGAGCACCGCGAGAAAAGCTACGCTTTGTTCCCACAATGCAGTTCGGCAAATCGTGACGTCACCCCATTCAAAGTGAATGGGCAGAAGCGTTGAAGCGGCAATGCACGCCGCCGTGTGTCGGGGCGGACGAGATTCACTTTAATTCTGATTAAAGGAAAGCATCACAGAGACTCAGTAAACTGAAAAGAAGAAGACGTTTTCTAGAAAGAGATAGCATGAGTACTGTGGCGCTGGTCTTGGTTATCATGCTGCGTTGTTGGAGGAGCTCAGGTCAGAAGAATTGAGCATATGATGAGAAAACCTTTGAATCTGTTACAACACGCTGCAGATAACGACTGCTGTTAATAATGAGCTAACTATGAGCTTCCCGTTAAAACACGACTCAGCAGAATTCACCACCCCCCGACAGACTCTTTAATATCCTCTAACGATGCCTTCGAGGACCTGAGTTCCCGTCAGAATGCGCAGTTTGCATTTTGTTAGTCATTTAGTTTGATAGCTTAATAATACGTGACATCTTTGTTGTTGTTGTTGTTGAGTAAATTGCTCCGGTTCATAAAAACAGACTGTTTTAGATTACGTGCTTGGCCATAAATGTAATTTTTATGTCTCACGGAAATGGAAGGAATGCATTTTAAATATGTGATTATTTACGTGATTTTATTGTTAATTTCAGGTTGAAGAAATCATTTGTAAAATTAAGTAATGAATGTAGTTTCTCAGGTGTTGTTTTTTGGTGTCATTTATCAGAACTCATTTCTCAGTTGTTATTTTCTCAGGTCTTATTTCTCATGTGATATTTCTCAGGTGTGTCCCTCTTTACCTGAGGTGCTCCCCGTCTCCTCGAAGTCGACGTTCCCCAGGTGAAGGACTCCGGCCACCACGCGGAACAGATCCAGCTTCTCAGAGTCGTCCAGCCCGATCTTCTTCATCGCGCCCGACATCCTGTTGAAGTCGCCCTGATCGTCCAGCAGGGGATCCTTCAGAGGCCCCGCCTTCACATGCTGGGAACGAGAGGACACAGGTAAACACTCAGGTAAACACTCAGGTAAACACACATATGCTTTATTTCATTTCAATTTACATGACTTCATGCATGTGACCGTGCTGTAGTTCCTTTATAGCCCAACATTAGCCACCTTTAGCTTAGCGTTGGTGACGTGAAGTCATGTGACCGTGCTGTAGTTCCTTTATAGCCCAACATTGGCCACCTTTAGCTTAGCGGTGGTGACGTGAAGTCATGTGACCGTGCTGTAGTTCCTTTATAGCCCAACATTAGCCACCTTTAGCTTAGCGTTGGTGACGTGAAGTCATGTGACCGTGCTGTAGTTCCTTTATAGCCCAACGTTAGCCACCTTTAGCTTAGCGGTGGTGACGTGAAGTCATGTGACCGTGCTGTAGTTCCTTTATAGCCCAACGTTAGCCACCTTTAGCTTAGCGGTGGTGACGTGAAGTCATGTGACCGTGCTGTAGTTCCTTTATAGCCCAACATTAGCCACCTTTAGCTTAGCGGTGGTGACGTGAAGTCATGTGACTGTGCTGTAGTTCCTTTATAGCCCAACATTAGCCACCTTTAGCTTAGCGGTGGTGATGTGAAGTAATGTGACCGTGCTGTAGTTCCTTTATAGCCCAACATTAGCCACCTTTAGCTTAGCGTTGGTGACGTGAAGTCATGTGACTGTGCTGTAGTTCCTTTATAGCCCAACATTAGCCACCTTTAGCTTAGCGGTGGTGATGTGAAGTAATGTGACCGTGCTGTAGTTCCTTTATAGCCCAACATTAGCCACCTTTAGCTTAGCGGTGGTAACGTGAAGTCATGTGACCGTGCTGTAGTTCCTTTATAGCCCAACATTAGCCACCTTTAGCTTAGCGTTGGTGACGTGAAGTCATGTGACCGTGCTGTAGTTCCTTTATAGCCCAACGTTAGCCACCTTTAGCTTAGCGGTGGTGACGTGAAGTCATGTGACCGTGCTGTAGTTCCTTTATAGCCCAACGTTAGCCACCTTTAGCTTAGCGGTGGTGACGTGAAGTCATGTGACCGTGCTGTAGTTCCTTTATAGCCCAACATTAGCCACCTTTAGCTTAGCGGTGGTGACGTGAAGTCATGTGACTGTGCTGTAGTTCCTTTATAGCCCAACATTAGCCACCTTTAGCTTAGCGGTGGTGATGTGAAGTAATGTGACCGTGCTGTAGTTCCTTTATAGCCCAACATTAGCCACCTTTAGCTTAGCGTTGGTGACGTGAAGTCATGTGACCGTGCTGTAGTTCCTTTATAGCCCAACATTAGCCACCTTTAGCTTAGCGGTGGTGACGTGAAGTCATGTGACCGTGCTGTAGTTCCTTTATAGCCCAACATTAGCCACCTTTAGCTTAGCGTTGGTGACGTGAAGTCATGTGACCGTGCTGTAGTTCCTTTATAGCCCAACGTTAGCCACCTTTAGCTTAGCGGTGGTGACGTGAAGTCATGTGACCGTGCTGTCGTTCCTTTATAGCCCAACGTTAGCCACCTTTAGCTTAGCGGTGGTGACGTGAAGTCATGTGACCGTGCTGTAGTTCCTTTATAGCCCAACATTAGCCACCATTAGCTTAGCGGTGGTGACGTGAAGTCATGTGACTGTGCTGTAGTTCCTTTATAGCCCAACATTAGCCACCTTTAGCTTAGCGGTGGTGATGTGAAGTAATGTGACCGTGCTGTAGTTCCTTTATAGCACAACATTAGCCACCTTTAGCTTAGCGGTGGTGACGTGAAGTCATGTGACCGTGCTGTAGTTCCTTTATAGCCCAACGTTAGCCACCTTTAGCTTAGCGGTGGTGATGTGAAGTCATGTGACCGTGCTGTAGTTCCTTTATAGCCCAATATTAGCCACCTTTAGCTTAGCGGTGGTGACGTGAAGTCATGTGACCGTGCTGTAGTTCCTTTATAGCCCAACGTTAGCCACCTTTAGCTTAGCGGTGGTGATGTGAAGTCATGTGACCGTGCTGTAGTTCCTTTATAGCCCAATATTAGCCACCTTTAGCTTAGCGGTGGTGACGTGAAGTCATGTGACCGTGCTGTAGTTCCTTTATAGCCCAACGTTAGCCACCTTTAGCTTAGCGGTGGTGATGTGAAGTCATGTGACCGTGCTGTAGTTCCTTTATAGCCCAACATTAGTATAAAGAAAAATGTATCCCTACACCAATTTAAAAAAAAAAACTCAATTTCTAAAATATAAAGTAAGAGAATATATTTTCTTAATCTCCGCTCCCATCACTGCTCTCAGAAATAACCGTTCTGTGGAGACGACACTAAACCGATCCCAGAATCCCTTTTCAATCTCCTCGTCCATCAGAGGGAAATCTCTCCTTAAACTTTATCGTTAACGATTCAATTAAAAACATATTTTTAGATTTCTGATCCAGCGTTTCTGAGTCAGAGCCCAGGGAACAGCTGGGAGCTAGATCTGAGAAAGACTACACGGAAAACCGTTTTCAAAACACTTAAGGGATGTTTTTGAGGATATTGACAGAGAATATGGAGGATATGTTCCTGCCTGTCACCTGAACATCAGCAGGAGAGGACTCTTTAAAGTAGAGACCCTACATACTGATATACACCTGAACATCAGCAGGAGAGGACTCTTTAAAGTAGAGACACTACATACTGATATACACCTGAACATCAGCAGGAGAGGACTCTTTAAAGTAGAGTCACTACATACTGATATACACCTGAACATCAGCAGGAGAGGACTCTTTAAAGTAGAGACACTACATACTGATATACACCTGAACATCAGCAGGAGAGGACTCTTTAAAGTAGAGACACTACATACTGATATACACCTGAACATCAGCAGGAGAGGACTCTTTAAAGTAGAGACACTACATACTGATATACACCTGAACATCAGCAGGAGAGGACTCTTTAAAGTAGAGACACTACATACTGATATACACCTGAACATCAGCAGGAGAGGACTCTTTAAAGTAGAGACACTACATACTGATATACACCTGAACATCAGCAGGAGAGGACTCTTTAAAGTAGAGACACTACATACTGATATACAGCTGAACATCAGCAGGAGAGGACTCTTTAAAGTAGAGACACTACGTACTGATATACACCTGAACATCAGCAGGAGAGGACTCTTTAAAGTAGAGACACTACGTACTGATATACACCTGAACATCAGCAGGAGAGGACTCTTTAAAGTAGAGACACTACATACTGATATATACCTGAACATCAGCAGGAGAGGACTCTTTAAAGTAGAGACCCTACATACTGATATACACCTGAACATCAGCAGGAGAGGACTCTTTAAAGTAGAGACACTACATACTGATATACACCTGAACATCAGCAGGAGAGGACTCTTTAAAGTAGAGACACTACATACTGATATACACCTGAACATCAGCAGGAGAGGACTCTTTAAAGTAGAGTCACTACATACTGATATACACCTGAACATCAGCAGGAGAGGACTCTTTAAAGTAGAGACACTACATACTGATATACACCTGAACATCAGCAGGAGAGGACTCTTTAAAGTAGAGACACTACATACTGATATACACCTGAACATCAGCAGGAGAGGACTCTTTAAAGTAGAGACACTACATACTGATATACACCTGAACATCAGCAGGAGAGGACTCTTTAAAGTAGAGACACTACATACTGATATACACCTGAACATCATCAGGAGAGGACTCTTTAAAGTAGAGACACTACATACTGATATACACCTGAACATCAGCAGGAGAGGACTCTTTAAAGTAGAGACACTACATACTGATATACACCTGAACATCAGCAGGAGAGGACTCTTTAAAGTAGAGACACTACATACTGATATACACCTGAACATCAGCAGGAGAGGACTCTTTAAAGTAGAGACACTACATACTGATATACACCTGAACATCAGCAGGAGAGGACTCTTTAAAGTAGAGACACTACATACTGATATACACCTGAACATCAGCAGGAGAGGACTCTTTAAAGTAGAGACACTACATACTGATATACACCTGAACATCAGCAAGAGAGGACTCTTTAAAGTAGAGACACTACATACTGATATAATAGGGACCCTTAAATCTGATTTTAAAGGAGATTATTTAAAAACCATTTGGATAGAGACTGAAATGCCCTGCGTTATAATTTTTTGAGAATTTGACTTTTTTTCGCTAAATATGACTTTTTTTCTCATAATTTGAGATTTTTATAAAATAATTTTGTGACATTCTCACTGAAAAGACTTGCAATTATTTGCCCTGCACTTCTGCTTTCAGACGCAGTTCATTATGAAGTTGTTACCCTATCCCATAATAATCCAATGCAGAGGCAGTAATACAATTATGAGTGCAACCATAATGCTGATGTGGCCGTGATGAAATCGAGTTTGAAAGCCCTGCTCGATATGATGGGATTCGTGAGTCTCCATTTTGTCCACGTTCCTCTTAATGGATAAAGTAATTAAATCTGCAGTAATGGAATATATTCTCACAATGAATTAAAGGCTGAAGGCAGAGGAAGGAACTCATTTCACACGAGGAGCTTTTCTTATTATCGCAGCATTAAGAGCGCCGTGCAGAGGCGGCTAATTAAAATGAAAAATATTAATTTATTCTGATGATCCAGAGATTACTCAGATGAGTTGGGATAATCTCCTTTAATGGGACTGCAGCATCATCATCATCATCATCATCACTCAGGTGTATTCAGAGGAGGATCTGCAGAGGATTTATTTTCCTCCTCAGGTAACGGCTTTTAATCTGATTTGAAAAGGAAGTTATTGCAAACCATTCGAGGTGTAGGAGAATCAAAACAAACCTCAAGCATTCTAAGTTATTCTGAAACAACAGGAAGTTATTTTCCAAAGTTTGGACAACAAATCCAACATTTAAAGGTGGGGTAGGTAAGTTTGAGAAACCGGCTCGAGATCGCTAGAATTTGAAAATACACAACCGGAGAAAATCTGCCACTTCCTCACAGAGCCCCTCCTCCAACACACACGAATGCGCACATGACCAATGAGGGCACGAGATAAGTTTGTGCCCCGGTGGAAGGCTGACAGGCAGGTAGGCCATCCAGTTAGTTTAGCCGGCTAAACGGATTGGTTGTACTTTTTACAGTATTACGGCTTCCACAGATGACATTTTTTTATGGATTTTTTGTCAAAGCACTTCAGATATT
>JAPTMU010000114.1:222459-224959 GCA_028583405.1 Pogonophryne albipinna
GTTCTAAAGATGATGAATCTGCAGAAACTGAACCTCGTGTTTGTTTTGAGATCAAAGAGGGAATATTGTGTTTATTTAATATTATGATTTATTAGAAATGTATGAAGCTATTAGGCGTCATCTTTAATTCATGGCTGCTCATCTGGAGGGATTCAAGGAGACGAATAAAGACGTTATTTTATTTTTCTAATAAAGTTTAAAGTACCTTCTCATTAAAGTGGATTTCCACAAACTTCCCGAAGCGGCTGCTGTTGTTGTTTCGGACCGTTTTGGCGTTCCCGAAAGCTTCCAGCAGCGGATTGGCTGCAGGGAAACAGAGGACACACACACACACACACACACTGATTTTCCTTCGGGGTGCCAGTCAGGTCTCTCTCCTGACAGTTAAGATGTTTATAGTCAGAGTTGAGTGAGTCGGTACTGAGGTGTTTACGACTCACTGCAAACATTGAATGACATTAGAAAATAAGAAAAGACAACTCCAAATTACTCTGTATCACAAATAGCAAGTATATTTCAAACCCACGGGAGAAAGTCAGTCAGTTAGTCAATCCATACTGAAGAAATAATCTAACTATTTATTTAACAAGAAGAAGAAGGGATCGTACCTTCCACTATCCTCTCGTCGATGTCCTGCCCCGTCCCGTACGAGGATGTTAAATATCTGAGAGGAGAAACAAAAAGTAGATAACAAGGAGTTTTAAAAATGCACCGTCATGTTTAGCCTGAGCACGAACTTGGTATATTTTAATGTGAGTGCGTTCACACCGGACGCCGTGCGATTTTTGGGCGTGTCGTGATTCCATGTAAAGTCAATGCAAAGACGCGGATGATGCGACAATCCCAAGAGTTACACTTTTTCAACTCGAGCGTCAAATTCACGTGACGCGTTCTCGCGTTAGCCAATCAGCGGTCAGCCTTCTGTCGCTGACGTTGAACTAGGGCTGCACGATTTGGGGAAATAATCTAATTGCGATTTTTTTTTTGACAGATATTGCGATATTTGTTTTTAAGCGACCCAACGGAAGTTTATTGTAAAATGCGGCCATATCTCCGGCTAGGAAGGTTGTATCAACGTACTCCCGTCTCTAGCACCCCGCAGCCCGAGCGAAAAAACTAAACTTACATGAAACTTCCGTTGGGTTGCTTTAAAGTCAAGCTTCAGTTTCAGATTCACCCTGTAATAGAAACACGTGATGGAGCATTACTAACCTGACTCAGATGGTTCACCAAACCATCTAGGAAAGCTCCATTGGAAGCCATTTGGAAAGGGCAGGTGATTGGATCAATCTGTCTATCACCTTCTATCATGGGCCACTTCTGATTGGTTAACAATGGCTGGTACATGTGGAGCACAGCACTTCTGATTGGTTAACAATGGCTGGTACATGAGGAGCACAGCACTTCTGATTGGTTAACAATGGCTGGTACATGTGGAGCACAGCACTTCTGATTGGTTAGCAATGGCTGGTACATGTGGAGCACAGCACTTCTGATTGGTTAACAATGGCTGGTACATGTGGAGCACAGCACTTCTGATTGGTTAACAATGGCTGGTACATGTGGAGCACAGCACTTCTGATTGGTTAACAATGGCTGGTACATGTGGAGCACAGCACTTCTGATTGGTTAACAATGGCTGGTACATGTGGAGCACAGCACTTCTGATTGGTTAACAATGGCTGGTACATGTGGAGCACAGCACTTCTGATTGGTTAACAATGGCTGGTACATGTGGAGCACAGCACTTCTGATTGGTTAACAATGGCTGGTACATGTGGAGCACAGCACTTCTGATTGGTTAACAATGGCTGGTACATGTGGAGCACAGCACTTCTGATTGGTTAACAATGGCTGGTACATGTGGAGCACAGCACTTCTGATTGGTTAACAATGGCTGGTACATGTGGAGCACAGCACTTCTGATTGGTTAACAATGGCTGGTACATGTGGAGCACAGCACTTCTGATTGGTTAACATGATGACTGACACACAAGAAGAAAACAAAATCGCAGGCTTTGCGATTTGATAGTCGCATCATTTAAAATCGCGATTTAAAATCGATTAATCGTTCAGCCCTACGTTGAATCAGGAAACTAAAACATCAGCCGTTAGCCGTTAGCACTCAGAGCTCCTCATATCTGTTCAGAAACTAGACAGAAGTTAAACTCGAACCAAACACAGACTGTGTCTTTCTTTCTGTCTGTAGGCCGTTGTTGTGAGTGTGGACGGAGCAGCTACATGTTAGCTTAGCATGATCGATCACGTGAAAAACACGCATTTTAAAAAGGTTTCATCTGCCATCTTGCGCACACACACATTAATAGCATTTACAAACCGGTATCAGTATGTTGTCACTTCGGCATCATTTTGAAACGTGTAATAAACGTGTGATAAATAAATCACTGTAAAATGTGTTCATTTAGTTGTAGTTGGCATCTACCACAGTATCTAAACGGATATAAGCCCCGCCTCCTCCTGTTGCGGCGAGGGAACACAG
>JAPTMU010000114.1:229959-264959 GCA_028583405.1 Pogonophryne albipinna
CTTCATGTCTCTTCTACATCAACATGTGTCCCCTCTTCTCCATGTCTCTTCTACATCAACATGTGTCCCCTCTTCTTCATGTCTCTTCTACATCACCATGTGTCCCCTCTTCTTCATGTCTCTTCTACATCAACATGTGTCCCCTCTTCTTCATGTCTCTTCTACATCAACATGTGTCCCCTCTTCTCCATGTCTCTTCTACATCAACATGTGTCCCCTCTTCTCCATGTCTCTTCTACATCAACATGTGTCCCCTCTTCTTCATGTCTCTTCTACATCAACATGTGTCCCCTCTTCTTCATGTCTCTTCTACATCAACATGTGTCCCCTCTTCTTCATGTCTCTTCTACATCAACATGTGTCCCCTCTTCTTCATGTCTCTTCTACATCAACATGCGTCCCCTCTTCTTCATGTCTCTTCTTCATCAACATGCGTCCCCTCTTCTTCATGTCTCTTCTACATCAACATGTGTCCCCTCTTCTTCATGTCTCTTCTACATCAACATGTGTCCCCTCTTCTCCATGTCTCTTCTACATCAACATGTGTCCCCTCTTCTTCATGTCTCCTCTACATCAACATGTGTCCCCTCTTCTCCATGTCTCTTCTACATCAACATGTGTCCCCTCTTCTTCATGTCTCTTCTACATCAACATGTGTCCCCTCTTCTTCATGTCTCTTCTACATCAACATGTGTCCCCTCTTCTTCATGTCTCTTCTACATCAACATGTGTCCCCTCTTCTTCATGTCTCTTCTACATCAACATGCGTCCCCTCTTCTTCATGTCTCTTCTTCATCAACATGCGTCCCCTCTTCTTCATGTCTCTTCTACATCAACATGTGTCCCCTCTTCTTCATGTCTCTTCTACATCAACATGTGTCCCCTCTTCTTCATGTCTCTTCTACATCAACATGTGTCCCCTCTTCTTCATGTCTCTTCTACATCAACATGTGTCCCCTCTTCTTCATGTCTCTTCTACATCAACATGTGTCCCCTCTTCTTCATGTCTCTCCTACATCAACATGTGTCCCCTCTTCTTCATGTCTCTTCTACATCAACATGTGTCCCCTCTTCTTCATGTCTCTTCTACATCAACATGTGTCCCCTCTTCTTCATGTCTCTTCTACATCAACATGTGTCCCCTCTTCTTCATGTCTCTTCTACATCAACATGTGTCCCCTCTTCTTCATGTCTCTTCTACATCAACATGTGTCCCCTCTTCTTCATGTCTCTTCTACATCAACATGTGTCCCCTCTTCTCCATGTCTCTTCTACATCAACATGTGTCCCCTCTTCTTCATGTCTCTTCTACATCACCATGTGTCCCCTCTTCTTCATGTCTCTTCTACATCAACATGTGTCCCCTCTTCTTCATGTCTCTTCTACATCAACATGTGTCCCCTCTTCTCCATGTCTCTTCTACATCAACATGTGTCCCCTCTTCTTCATGTCTCTTCTACATCACCATGTGTCCCCTCTTCTTCATGTCTCTTCTACATCAACATGTGTCCCCTCTTCTTCATGTCTCTTCTACATCAACATGTGTCCCCTCTTCTCCATGTCTCTTCTACATCAACATGTGTCCCCTCTTCTCCATGTCTCTTCTACATCAACATGTGTCCCCTCTTCTCCATGTCTCTTCTACATCAACATGTGTCCCCTCTTCTTCATGTCTCTTCTACATCAACATGTGTCCCCTCTTCTTCATGTCTCTTCTACATCAACATGTGTCCCCTCTTCTCCATGTCTCTTCTACATCAACATGTGTCCCCTCTGTGGAAAGAGACTCTGAAAGCTTCAGGAACAAAGATTCTCTCTCTTTTTGATCCATTTCTATAAAAACCTGTCTGAAAATGAGCTGATCAGATTTTGGCCACTTGATGATGTCATAACGATGTGTTGTCTTGTGTAACCGTTAGCCAATCAGCAACCAAGGTATCATTTATGGCGTTATTAATTAATAATTATTTTCCGTTGAGATTCCTGGGAAACGGAAAAGATCCTAAAAAAAGATTGAAAAACAAAACTGTATATTTAGATTTGTCTTATAGGACAGCTATTGCTACGGTCTTTCCCAGCTGTGACACTTCTCTGTTGGAGCCATTTAACTAAGATTATGTTCATTATGATATGCCCTCGCCCTCCTGAATGTACCCCGAACTAAGCTCAAACATATACTCAAGATTACTCACGCTAGCTTTGAAATATTTACAGTAATAATAACAGAGCTTCCATCCATTCGAACACCAACACACACACAGGACAAAGAGCAATGCATTGTGGGATGTATGACGGGGGAGCATGCCACTTCGTCACACACTGGCACATACTGGCTGCAGAGGAGACACACACACACACACACACAGACTATCACACAGAAACCCACACACAAACACACACTGAGACATTGTTCTGATGCTGCAGCCAGAAACTCATCTGAGGTCGGATCCTCTGAAGAGTTCACGTTTACATGTTATTTCTTAAAAAGTGAAATTCTGAAACACAGGCTTTGAAATAATAATATATTGTAATGTAAATGTTATATATATATCGTAGTATAACATATTTTAATGTATTTTTTATATTAATTTGATTGTTTTTCATATAATTAACCTGACGGACGCCACACACACACACACACACACACACACACACACACACACACACACACACACACACACACACACACACACACACACACACACACACACACACACACACACACACACACACACACACACACACACACACACACACACACACACACACACACACACACACACACACACACACACACACACACACACACACACACACACACACACACACACACACACACACACACACACACACACACACACACACACACACACACACACACACACACACACACACACACACACACACACACGTTCCCATTAACACTGACAGTGATGTGTTTTATAACCCGACGGTACACAGAATTAGCGAGGAACCTTTTCTAAAGAGAGCACTCAATCACTGAGGCATTCTGGGAGAAGATTACCCAGATGGACAGAGAGCATTATGGGTAACCTCGGAGACGCTGACAGTAAAAGCTTTTGAGGGCGATATGGCACCTCGTGATGCAGGAAGTGAATTAAAAGAGGGGGGGAATATCGAGGAAAAGCCCGTCCGTCTTGCAGTGAAGAGCCACTTGACTGCAGATTAATTTAGTATTCGTCTCCGGTCGGTGGAAGTGCAGCGTCTGGAGGTGAATCATTGAGAGAAACCATGCTTTATTGCTGCTAAAACTGCAGCCTCTTCAACGGGAGATTAAGGGAAAAGTTCAATCATTAACTCAAGGGGGATTAAAGCACACTGGAAGACACTAAAGCTCAGAGATCCAGGAACAAGAAAAGGTCTGGAGGCTTTTAATGCACTTCTGGAAGTATATTTAGTTTAAAACAATAAAGCTACAATGCACAATTTGTATATTTAATTTTAACATTAGCCACCTTTAGCTTAGCGGTGGTGACGTGAAGTCATGTGACCGTGCTGTAGTTCCTTTATAGCCCAACATTAGCCACCTTTAGCTAAGCGGTGGTGACGTGAAGTCATGTGACCGTGCCATAGTTCCTTTATAGCCCAACATTAGCCACCTTTAGCTTAGCGTAGGTGACGTGAAGTCATGTGACCGTGCTGTAGTTCCTTTACAGCCCAACATTAGCCGCCTTTAGCTTAGCGGTGGTGACGTGAAGTCATGTGACCGTGCTGTAGTTCCTTTATAGCCCAACATTAGCCACCTTTAGCTTAGCGGTGGTGACATGAAGTCATGTGACCGTGCTGTAGTTCCTTTACAGCCCAACATTAGCCGCCTTTAGCTTAGCGGTGTTGACGTGAAGTCATGTGACCGTGCTGTAGTTCCTTTATAGCCCAACATTAGCCACCTTTAGCTTAGCGCTGGTGACGTGAAGTCATGTGACCGTGCTGTAGTTCCTTTATAGCCCAACATTAGCCTCCTTTAGCTTAGCGCTGGTGACGTGAAGTCATGTGACCGTGCTGTAGTTCCTTTATAGCCCAATATTAGCCTCCTTTAGCTTAGCGCTGGTGACGTGAAGTCATGTGACCGTGCTGTAGTTCCTTTATAGCCCAACATTAGCCTCCTTTAGCTTAGCGGTGGTGACGTGAAGTCATGTGACCGTGCTGTAGTTCCTTTATAGCCCAACATTAGCCTCCTTTAGCTTAGCGGTGGTGACGTGAAGTCATGTGACCGTGCTGTAGTTCCTTTATAGCCCAACATTAGCCACCTTTAGCTTAGCGGTGGTGACGTGAAGTCATGTGACCGTGCTGTAGTTCTTATATAACCCAACATTAGCCGCCTTTAGCTTAGCGATGATGACGTGAAGTCATGTGACCGTGCTGTAGTTTCCTTTATAGCCTAACGTTAGCTTTTTACTTCAGAAATCGTAAAGTGGTGTTAATATGTGGAGACTATCCTGCTGAACTAAACGTCTAAGTATCATAAACGATGAGATTATTTTCTGCAATGATCCAAAATCACAGGGAGACGCTGCCTTCAGGGACCAACACAGAAAGACAGCATCCCTGCTCTGCAACACTCACCTTGCCCTTCTTGAGAGGCTCGATGGTGAGGCTGTCGGCTCCGATGTCCACGATGGTTCCCAGCTGGAACCCGTCCGCTGGGTGCGGCGCCCAGACCGGCTTCCCATCCTCCATCGCCGCACTCTGCACAAACAACAGGAACTACAGTCAGGCGAGAGTTCTTTAAAGGTCTCCTATTATACAGTGTTTAGGCATATATATTATGGGTCTCAGACGTATACAAAAAATATAAAAAAACATGTCTATGTGTTTTGCTCAAAATACCAAACAGATTATGCATTTTAGAAATCCCTGATATCCCTCTGTTTCAGCTGTTAATAAAGAGCTGATTCTGGGTCAGTAGCTTTATAAAAAAAAAAAAAAAAAAAAAAAAAAAAAAAAAATTGTGACTAAACTCCATATCATGTTCCAAACCACATCAGGGATTCTCTCTGAAACAGCATGGAGCTCAAACTCTTTCTCTCTCTCAGGTTTACCACGAGGTGACTTCCTTTTGATTTCCTGCTTCTTCACACACACTCTCTCCAGTACAGGTTAGCTCTGAGTGTTAGCATGCTAATGTGAACACAGACCATATTACTTCCAGAACACGTCTCCTTGTTTCTGACAGCAACGTTTCTGATTGGCCCGTGGGTCTAAAGCCCGCCCACATTTTAGTAATGTGGTCATGACGCAGCAAATCTGGATCAGCTCCGTTGATCCCCGTTTTTAGAGATGTGGGTACGGAGGAGAAGAGGGAGGGTTTATTTCTGACACTTTGAGAGTCTCCTGACAGACCGGGGACACACCGGGGACACACCGGGGACACACCGGGGACACACCGGGGGACACACCGGGGACACACCGGGGACACACCGGGGACACACCGTGATGTAGAGAAGACATCAGAGTGCATTTTGCATGATAGGTCCCCTTAAAGAAGGATGTTTTCATATAGCATGTGAACTCCTGAGTACTAAATGCATGCCTGCCGGGATGCAAATATAATTTCCGTCTGCTTTGTTTCGCAAAAACAGATCAGAGACCATAGTTTCTCTCTGCAAACAGGCTGCACTGTTGACACTCAAATAAAGTCTGTTAATATTGTAAGCGTTTGCAAACCAGGTTAACTGAACGAGGAAAGATAAGGACATAACGGGAAGTTACACAATCTGAACAATCTGATTTAAGATGTTATCTTTGTTCCAAGTTCATTTAATCCTCATAATAACAAAAAAGTAACCGCATATATTTTACAAACATTTTAAAGTTATATTTGAATGACGGAAAATCTAGATATCTTCACATATTCCAATTTTCAGCCATCTCATAAAACCAAAATCAAAAATGTCTTTAACACTTAAACTAAATCTTAAAATCCGCGGGGTAATTAAAGTCAGAGTTCATTAGCCGTTATAAAACAACTTCTAATGAATCTCGGCACGTGTTTCACGGCTGGAACAAACTCTAAAGTACATTTTATAACAGCGTTTTTGACTTTGACACTACATGAGTAACAGCTGTGATGTGGTCGCTGCAGTCTGGAGAGGAAGTATCGAAAATCAAAAACAGAATCGACTGTTTCTGCGGCTGCAAACAAACCAATTACAGTTATTGATCGAACCAGCAGCTGATCATGTTACCGCTGTGCAATAGCTGCCCACTGCTCCTGGTGCTAGACTCCTGGTGCCGCACTCCTGGTGCCGCACTCCTGGTGCTAGACTCACAGACTCCTGGTGCTAGACTCACAGACTCCTGGTGCTAGACTCCTGGTGCTAGACTCCTGGTGCTAGACTCCTGGTGCCAGACTCCTGGTGCCAGACTCCTGGTGCTAGACTCCTGGTGCTAGACTCCTGGTGCTAGACTCCTGGTGCTAGACTCCTGGTGCCAGACTCACAGACTCCTGGTGCCAGACTCACAGACTCCTGGTGCCAGACTCCTGGTGCCAGACTCCTGGTGCCAGACTCACAGACTCCTGGTGCTAGACTCACAGACTCCTGGTGCTAGACTCCTGGTGCTAGACTCCTGGTGCTAGACTCCTGGTGCTAGACTCCTGGTGCCAGACTCACAGACTCCTGGTGCTAGACTCCTGGTGCTAGACTCCTGGTGCTAGACTCCTGGTGCTAGACTCACAGACTCCTGGTTCCAGACTCCTGGTACCAGACTCCTGGTGCCAGACTCCTGGTGCCAGACTCCTGGTGCTAGACTCCTGGTGCCAGACTCACAGACTCCTGGTGCCAGACTCACAGACTCCTGGTGCCAGACTCCTGGTGCCAGACTCCTGGTGCCAGACTCACAGACTCCTGGTGCTAGACTCCTGGTGCTAGACTCCTGGTGCTAGACTCACAGACTCCTGGTTCCAGACTCCTGGTACCAGACTCCTGGTACCAGACTCCTGGTACCAGACTCCTGGTACCAGACTCCTGGTGCCAGACTCCTGGTGCCAGACTCCTGGTGCCAGATTCCTGGTGCTAGGATGGGTTAAAAGCAGAGAACACATGTGTGTGCGCTGTGTGCTCTGCATGTGTGACCATTAAAGAGGGTTTCATCCTTCCTATTCGACTCTAAGCTAGCATGTTAGCTGTGTGTGCTAACAGCTAACAGCTACTGCTATGGTTTTCTGATTCAACGTCAGTGAAAACCGGCTGAGATCCTCACCACTGATTGGCTTTCGTGAGAACACGTCACACGAATTTGACGCTCGAAATAAAGAAAAATTATATTGGACCATACTGCAAAACCGTGCATAAACACAACTCGTTAATGCTTTCTGTTCTGTATGTTTCGTTTCTTATTATTTCATATCATCGTTGTGTGAATTGTACTCTTGTAAAGCAACTTTGAGTACTTAGAAAAGCGCTATTAACATTTGTATTAACTCTTGAATTTCAACAACTACACTTTCACTAAGTAAGATTTACATTCACTTAAACCTAATCTCACACACGTGCATTTGAGGTATATTTCCACATGGCGCACTTTCTGAAGAAGCTGTGAAAAACGTCATGCAGCAGATTCAGGTGCGTTTCCAGCAAGAAGGATCAAAGTGGATCAAAGGCAACTCATTGGCAAAGCTGTCAAATGTCTACAGGGAAACAAAGAAAGCAGAGTGCACTTCACCTCGGGATATAAATCCATTTGAAGTGCCACACACTGGGTGAAAAACTGCTCTAGCTGCAGCACAAGATCAATAAATCAACAGATCGGATAAAATGGAACTAAGTCCGGGTCTCGTCTCCAATTCATGAGTTTAGAAATATATATAAGTAGGAAATAAGAGCTATGTGCCGTCAGTGCCAAATATCTTTAAGGCATGGATGTGAAAAAGGGGAAATAAAGCTAGTTACCTATGGAGTGCCGTTTAAGTCAAAATTAAAATACATATATATATATATAAATAAATATGCCTATGAAATAAATAAATAAGGTTATGAAATATATTCTAACCCTTGTTTATTTATTTCAGAATGCATTTAATAATTGTCAGGGAATCATTTCGCCCTACATGTTTACCTTTCGCCGTCTGACGCAGCTGATCAACCTCGACCAGCCGCTATCCCCCTGAAGGAGGGGCTGCCCAAGCAAGTTGTTGATGTTACCAGTTTGTGACCGGGCAGCTCTCGGTCAGAGATAGTTGTTGTTGTGGGACCCCGAGCCATAAGAGACAACTAATGTGATTCAGTGTCCTCAGCTGTTTAGGCTATCTATTGAAGAATGTTGATTATCACACTCTGAACTAAAACCTGGAGCTACAGGAGGGCTCTTCAGGAATGATTGTGGCGTTAGACCGTGGCCCGTGATCCGTCTTGTGAATTCTCCGGCCGAAGCTCCAAATAAACAGTCAGTGTTTGCCATCAGAGCTCCAGCTCTCCTCGTGTCTCTGAGTCCTGACTCCATCAAAGCTCCAGCTCTCCTCGTGTCTCTGAGTCCTGACTCCATCAGAGCTCCAGCTCTCCTCGTGTCTCTCTGAGTCCTGACTCCATCAAGCTCCAGCTCTCCTCGTGTCTCTCTGAGTCCTGACTCCATCAGAGCTCCAGCTCTCCTCGTGTCTCTCTGAGTCCTGACTCCATCAGAGCTCCAGCTCTCCTCGTGTCTCTGAGTCCTGACTCCATCAGAGCTCCAGCTCTCCTCGTGTCTCTGAGTCCTGACTCCATCAAAGCTCCAGCTCTCCTTGTGTCTCTCTGAGTCCTGACTCCATCAGAGCTCCAGCTCTCCTTGTGTCTCTCTGAGTCCTGACTCCATCAGAGCTCCAGCTCTCCTTGTGTCTCTCTGAGTCCTGACTCCATCAGAGCTCCAGCTCTCCTCGTGTCTCTCTGAGTCCTGACTCCATCAGAGCTCCAGCTCTCCTCGTGTCTCTCTGAGTCCTGACTCCATCAAAGCTCCAGCTCTCCTCGTGTCTCTCTGAGTCCTGACTCCATCAGAGCTCCAGCTCTCCTCGTGTCTCTGAGTCCTGACTCCATCAAAGCTCCAGCTCTCCTCGTGTCTCTCTGAGTCCTGACTCCATCAGAGCTCCAGCTCTCCTCGTGTCTCTGAGTCCTGACTCCATCAAAGCTCCAGCTCTCCACGTGTCTCTGAATCCTGACTCCATCAAAGCTCCAGCTCTCCTCGTGTCTCTGTGTCCTGACTCCATCAGAGCTCCAGCTCTCCTCGTGTCTCTCTGAGTCCTGACTCCATCAGAGCTCCAGCTCTCCTTGTGTCTCTCTGAGTCCTGACTCCATCAGAGCTCCAGCTCTCCTCGTGTCTCTCTGAGTCCTGACTCCATCAAAGCTCCAGCTCTCCTCGTGTCTCTTTTGCGGCTTTCACACCAGCGCTTTTCCCTTTCTAGCTCCGAGCTAGAGCTTTTCTGGTTCAGCTCCGGTTTCCCTTTTCTGCTCCCGCTCTGTTCACACCGCCCAGAGCCCGACTGGTGCTGCCGCTGCTGCGTCATGACGTCACCGTTTACATCGCTGATTTGCTCCCCAGCGGCGTTACGGCGCTCACAACAACGGGGAACTGCGTCGGGTCGATGATCGTGTTGCTTTTAATCCCACGAAGCCAGATTAAATTAAATAACGACTTCTCCAACCTTATGCTTTTCTCCAGAGTGCCGTGGTTCATTGTTTATTAATGTGTTTCTGCTGCATTTACCGACCGCTGCAGTGTTGGCTGCTCTTCCAC
The DNA here is from genome assembly GCA_028583405.1 of Pogonophryne albipinna. NCBI lineage: Eukaryota > Metazoa > Chordata > Actinopteri > Perciformes > Artedidraconidae > Pogonophryne > Pogonophryne albipinna. The sequence goes on from JAPTMU010000114.1 coordinate 239,680, forward strand.
GGGAGTTTATTCTCCCGTTAGCTCCCGGTTAGCTTTTTGGAGCTGGAAGTGAACCGGATTCCGGAGCTAAGAGGCGGCGCCGCTGCGGTGTGAACAGGAAAAACCGGCACTTTTCAGGCTCCAGCTCCGAGCCGGAGCTGAAAACGCGTTGGTGTGAAAGGGGCATCTGAGTCCTGACTCCATCAGAGCTCCAGCTCTCCTCGTGTCTCTGAGTCCTGACTCCATCAGAGCTCCAGCTCTCCTCGTCTCTCTGAGTCCTGACTCCATCAAAGCTCCAGCTCTCCTCATGTCTCTGAGTCCTGACTCCATCAGAGCTCCAGCTCTCCTTGTCTCTCTGAGTCCTGACTCCATCAGAGCTCCAGCTCTCCTTGTCTCTCTGAGTCCTGACTCCATCAGAGCTCCAGCTCTCCTCGTCTCTCTGAGTCCTGTCTCCAATTGCTTCAGAAGTTTCCCCCACAACAACCTTATTTATTCATTTATTTAATTTTGGCTTGAAAAGCATTCCATAGTTACCAACTCTATTACAGATTTAAATGCAAGGTAAATACAAGACGGTAGGAAAAGAAGCTGGAATGGGCAAAAGAAAGCAAAAGAAACGCTGGAAATAAATCCCGGACGTCACATCTTTCATATCTGTAAACACTTTGTGGATACAGATATGAAAAAGTGGGAATACGTTTGTATAAGTGAGGGAAATACAGGGTTTTGTGGGAAACCGGAGCGCAGATTTTCCCCTAAAATGTTAAAGTGATTCCAGAAAACAATATTTCAGTTCCTCAAAAACGGTATAATTCCTCCAGAAATCTGAGAATCAAACCGAGCGTCAGACGGCAGAGACAGCTGGTTTTTAGATTTGATTTAATTGATATATCTTATAAACAAGATCAGAGACACATTACTCATGCTATATCTCTCTAGAGCAGGGGTCTCCAACACGTCGATCGCGAGCTACCGGTAGCTCGCGGGCAGCTTTTCAGTAGCTCGCCGTTCGATTATCGATTATAGCGTAGTAACGTTGCCTCTTGATTTTTCGGTCGCGGCCGGACAATAAAGTGTTTTTATTTTAGAATTGTTTCTGTCACACAAATATAAAATTGGTCCGTGACGCAGAGATCAAGGAGCATAATGTGACAGCGGCACAGCGACACGCAGTCTGCTTTATCCAGCAGCACCAGTCCAGAACCAACAGCATGACCCGCTCTGAATCAGTCCGCGTCGCTGCGGCTCAGAGACACACAGGGAGGGATTTGTGTTTTTGAAAAACACTCGTTATCGTCATGTCAGGTTTTTGGTGGATTAAATCAAGTCTTGTATTGCAGAGTATGAATGTCCTCTTGCTATTTTCAGTTGATAAATACGTGTGTAAAGTTTGTGAAGGCAGGAGAAAAGCTTCCGCGATCACCGTCTCCTCTGTTCCTCCAAACCCCGCCCCCTCCTGAAAAATAACAAGCCTACTAATAATGAGTGACAGGCTGATAGTGACCTGATAGAAACTTTATTATTCACTTAATCACTGATTGAGATGATGAAGCTAACTTAGTCTCATACATTCATGGGATTCATGTAACAGTAAGACAGAGAATGTGAGTTTGCACCCACATGCAGTATTTTAGTTTTTATAATGCTGTTGTAAATATTCCTGTTGTCTGCTGTGTTCAGACTCAAGTCCTGTGTGTGATGCCTCATTCAGGACATTCAGTGTCCTTTCTTTAACAGAAGGCCGTTGCTAGAAGCTGCAGCTAGACTGGAGAAGTATTAGTTTTTTGTTTTTGAGGATGGAAAAATGTCACACACAGATATAGGGAGGCTAGACCTATACAATTGATTTATTATGGTTTATAATTTAATGTCAAGACGAAGAAGAAGAAAATATGGCTGCACTGTTCAGTGTCAATCCTGTGGAGATGGAGGTTATACATCTCGAAAATAATGTTCAGCTTAAGTCTCAGCAAAACTCCTTGTAGACCCAGAAAACTATAAGAACATTCACCAAGCAGCACTGAAAATGTCTGCTTTATTTGGCTCTACTTTGTGAAGCAGTTTTTTCTGGCATGAATGTCATGAAATCTAAATACAGATCAAGACCGACTGATCAACATGTAAATGACTATTAGAGTGAACCTAAGTGGGTCCAGCAGACACCTCTATGGTGGACTCCATGCAGCGCCATTCATCTCACTAACTGTGAAAAAGAGTGAATGCACTTATTTTACACGTGCCATAAGATGCTTGCAAGGTGGTGATTAAGGCAATGTATTTACTATGTTGTCCATATTAATATGTGAGAAATTGTCGTTTTCTTGGACCTTGATGTGAAGTTAAGATTTTAGATAATCTTTAGGTATTGCAATTTCACACAAAAGTAGCTTAATTCAACTGATGAGTGCTATGTGAATAAATGTAAGCGATGCGATGCAAGTAGCTCTTGGCCACTTTCATTTTTTCAAAGTAGCTCTCAGGTGGAGAAAGGTTGGAGACCCCTGCTCTAGAGGAACCCCTGGGGAGATGGATGGACGCCAATGTGACACTTTTCAGGTGAAAGTGACTAAAAATATGACTGTGTTAAACTCTTTGACCAGGAAGTGATTTCCTCACTGACGAGGAAGCAGCTCGGACAAATATATAACTAAACACAGGAGGTCAAAATCCAACCCTTATGACTTCCTGATGACGCGAGGTTATGGACTTTCAATGACGTTGAAGGAATTAGAAAAAGACGTGTCATTTCAGAGTGCCTTTATTTCTGTCTCCATGCCAAACAGAACAAATACTACAAAATAATATCTTAAATTAAAAGCAAAATGCAAAATCTACTTACTCTTCCATCAGCCTCATATGAATATAAAAACATATTATAATATATTTAATGCAAAAATAGATAGGTAAACCATGAGTATACGGGTGTAACGGTTCACAGAGGTCACGGTTCGGTACGGGTTCGGTACAACAAGGAGAAGTAAAAAAAAGTCCCAAATGCATAATTTTGTTGCTGTCATTTATTTTTAACAGTAGTGCAAGTTGTGGTATGAAAATAAGGAACTCTAACATTTGGAATCATTAACTGTGTTACAGTTAAAAACAAACCACAAACAGTAACACACACACACACACACACACACTCAGATGGCCATATTATCTATATTGGCTGATGTCAAACTAAAAGGTTAAATAAGCTGAACAACTAAAAAGAATGTCTTGAAAATATTAAAATAATAAGAAAGTGTTTCAATCACAATCAATAAAAGGCAATACAGAACTGTAACATCTCCTGATGTCAACATATAAAATAAATACAATGATAAATAAAATCTGTACCTTTAGGAGCAATGTCTAACATGTGTAATTAACTTGTGAGTGTGTGAGGCCGCCTAAATAAAGGTACTCAAGCTTTCCTCTATTTTCAAGTTGTTCTTCAGAAAGATGAGTTTGTCTACGTTGTCAGAAGTGAGGGCAGATCTGTTGGCGGTAACTATGTCACCTGCCGTCGAGAAAACCCTCTCGCTGGGGACTGAGACTGACTCGGATGTGATTGAGCATGTTTGACGTGTTACCACCAGCATACCGCACCGCTGTCGAACAACGCCGACACACCGTCCTCGTCCGATCCACAACTCGCACCCCATCATTGTTGTAGTCCACCCCATCATTGTTGTAGTCCACCCCATCATTGTTGTAGTCCACCCCATCATTGTTGTAGTCCACCCCATCATTGTTGTAGTCCACAGGGAACCCGAAATGTTCCCACACACCTGATTTAAAAGAAGCAGGTGGGTCTTCTAGCTCCTGTGTGTTGTGTGAACTCGCCGTAGCTACTAACTTTTCTTCTTCATGTATTGTGTTAGTTTTGTTGTGTTTTGTTCTTGTTCTTCATTTGTTATTTACGGGCGGCTGGCTTTTAGGCGCAATACCGCCCCCTGGATTATATATAGTGTAATACTGCCCTGAGTGACAGACTTTTTTCCCACTCGTAAAAAAAGGCGTATTCGCCGTGTGACTGCATGTGCCGAACCGTGACGTCCGAACCGTGACGGTACGGATACCGTTACACCCCTAATAATAAGGCTTTATTTATTAATATCACTAAATACGGTGTAGAAAAGTACAAAGATGCTGTTTTTAGAAGACGGCCTGTGATGAAGGTAACTTCGTCACTATGGACTGACGGCTTCAGGCCGGGTAATATTGCACTTTATTAGCGTGATTGCACAGTACAGTTGACATTACATATTTGCACATAATGTATACTAATTATTGAGGTAGTATTTTTTAACTGATTAAACCGTATTTATTGGAATGTCGTCTGGCAGGTGCTGGTCGGGTCCTCGGCTCCGCCTGAAAAGATAGGGGAGTTTGCGAGAGCACCGAGAGTAGTTATGCTGGTGTAAGGATGACAGCAGTTGAGAGTAATCAGGGTGCAAATAATATGTTGATGTCTGTGGCTGATGATTGTGTGCACCTGGTGTCCTGTGTTGTCTCCTCCCCCCTCACCTGTGTCTTGTTGTGCTGATTAGAGTGTGTGTATTTAGGCTGTTGAGAGGCAGGGACTGTGGGTGAGATCCTGGTGGCTGCAGGCTGGGCTCACGTGAACAGCAGCAGCAGGATTGAGGCTGTGTGTGTAATGTGTTCATGTTTTAATAAATGCCCACACCGGGTTGTATTTTTGGACGTTCTGCCTCTGCCTCCTTGCTTGGTCGGGCCGCTCAATTGTCAGCTTCACACGGCCAAAAGTAAAAAATACTCTATAATAAAAGTTGTAGACGTATTCTCAGCTAAATGTGATTAAAGTAGTCGTATGACAGCAGTTTGGGGAAGTGTCAGTGTATATGTATATATAGGGATAAAAAGGACACATATTTCCTGCGGAGTTGTGGTTAAAGTAGCATGAGTTAAAGTACCTTATCATTGTAATTAAGTACAGATCATGAGTACATGTGTATTGACTTAATGCACATCTGATACGATCGAAAGCACGTTAATGGAAAGCACTCTGAGGGAACATTTATTAATGTGAAATAAAATGTCCGCAGGGCACTTAGACTGAAAGTAAATGGCTTTTAACTTCAGCCTCCACTCAATATATTAATTTAACATTATAAATGACTTTAGAGCAGCGCTACAGGAAGATCAGATTCAATTTCTAATCACATAGAGTTTATTAGTTCCTTTATAGCCCAACATTAGCCTCCTTTAGCTTAGCGGTGGTGACGTGAAGTCATGTGACCGTGCTGTAGTTCCTGTATAGCCCAACATTAGCCACCTTTAGCTTAGCGGTGGTGACGTGAAGTCATGTGACCGTGCTGTAGTTCCTTTATAGCCCAACATTAGCCACCTTTAGCTTAGCGGTGGTGACGTGAAGTCATGTGACCGTGCTGTAGTTCCTGTAGAGCCCAACATTAGCCACCTTTAGCTTAGCGGTGGTGACGTGAAGTCATGTGACCGTGCTGTAGTTCCTTTATAGCCCAACATTAGCCTCCTTTAGCTTAGCGGTGGTGACGTGAAGTCATGTGACCATGCTGTTGTTCCTTTATAGCCCAACATTAGCCACCTTTAGCTTAGCGTGGTGAATGTAGTGTAATGACGCCGTTAGAAGCAGGAAAGACACCAATAACTGAAATGATTTCTCATTTATCTAAATACGGATTTTTTTACTGCAACATTTCTTCATAATGAGAAGTGACTCGTATTTTGACAGTCGGTGCACAAAAGAAGCGATGCAGTGATGCATGATGGGCCTCAGATGAAGTGAGTGTCCGCAGCACAGGAACAATGTTTGATGTCTGCAGACTGAAGAGAATATTTTGGGAAAGAGGCTGTAGGAACGAGGACTTTGAGGTATTTTTATCTCACTCTGACACATTAAAAAGCAACATCACTGAACACCGGAGTAAAAAAACAGAAAGGAGGTGCATCTCTTCATGCATGTTCTGCAACGAGGTCATTATGATCATAATTAGTATTTTTAGACTACAAATCTGCTGCTTGTTATGAATAATGGAACCGGTAGAGAGACACTGATGGGTCTTTGTCTATGTGCCCAAAGTCTGTTTCTTCTTTATAAAAGTAACGTTTGATTTATTAGCAATTATCAGATGACCCACTTTCTCCCCTTGCTCTCGAACCTGAAGCAATACTGAACATCAGCAGGAGAGAACTCTTTAAAGTAGAGTCACTACATACTGATATACACCTGAACATCAGCAGGAGAGGACTCTTTAAAGTAGAGACACTACATACTGATATACACCTGAACATCAGCAGGAGAGGACTCTTTAAAGTAGAGACACTACATACTGATATACACATGAACATCAGCAGGAGAGGACTCTTTAAAGTAGAGACACTACATACTGATATACACCTGAACATCAGCAGGAGAGGACTCTTTAAAGTAGAGACACTACATACTGATATACACCTGAACATCAGCAGGAGAGGACTCTTTAAAGCAGAGACACTACATACTGATATACACCTGAACATCAGCAGGAGAGGACTCTTTAAAGCAGAGACACTACATACTGATATACACCTGAACATCAGCAGGAGAGGACTCTTTAAAGTAGAGACACTACATACTGATATACACCTGAACATCAGCAGGAGAGGACTCTTTAAAGTAGAGACACTACATACTGATATACACCTGAACATCAGCAGGAGAGGACTCTTTAAAGTAGAGACACGACATACTGATATACACCTGAACATCAGCAGGAGAGGACTCTCTAAAGTAGAGACACTACATACTGATATACACCTGAACATCAGCAGGAGAGGACTCTTTAAAGTAGAGACATGACATACTGATATACACCTGAACATCAGCAGGAGAGGACTCTTTAAAGTAGAGTCACTACATACTGATATACACCTGAACATCAGCAGGAGAGGACTCTTTAAAGTAGAGACACTACATACTGATATACACCTGAACATCAACAGGAGAGGACTCTTTAAAGTAGAGACACTACATACTGATATACACCTGAACATCAGCAGGAGAGGACTCTTTAAAGTAGAGTCACTACATACTGATATACACCTGAACATCAGCAGGAGAGGACTCTTTAAAGTAGAGACACGACATACTGATATACACCTGAACATCAGCAGGAGAGGACTCTCTAAAGTAGAGACACTACATACTGATATACACCTGAACATCAGCAGGAGAGGACTCTTTAAAGTAGAGTCACTACATACTGATATACACCTGAACATCAGCAGGAGAGGACTCTTTAAAGTAGAGACACTTCATACTGATATACACCTGAACATCAGCAGGAGAGGACTCTTTAAAGTAGAGACACTTCATACTGATATACACCTGAACATCAGCAGGAGAAGACTCTTTAAAGTAGAGACACTACATACTGATATACACCTGAACATCAGCAGGAGAGGACTCTTTAAAGTAAAGACACGACATACTGATATACACCTGAACATCAGCAGGAGAGGACTCTTTAAAGTAGAGACACTACATACTGATATACACCTGAACATCAGCAGGAGAGGACTCTTTAAAGTAGAGTCACTACATACTGATATACACCTGAACATCAGCAGGAGAGGACTCTTTAAAGTAGAGACACGACATACTGATATACACCTGAACATCAGCAGGAGAGGACTCTTTAAAGTAGAGTCACTACATACTGATATACACCTGAACATCAGCAGGAGAGGACTCTTTAAAGTAGAGACACTACATACTGATATACACCTGAACATCAGCAGGAGAGGACTCTTTAAAGTAGAGACACTACATACTGATATACACCTGAACATCAGCAGGAGAGGACTCTTTAAAGTAAAGACACGACATACTGATATACACCTGAACATCAGCAGGAGAGGACTCTTTAAAGTAGAGTCACTACATACTGATATACACCTGAACATCAGCAGGAGAGGACTCTTTAAAGTAGAGACACTACATACTGATATACACCTGAACATCAGCAGGAGAGGACTCTTTAAAGTAGAGACACTACATACTGATATACACCTGAACATCAGCAGGAGAGGACTCTTTAAAGCAGAGACACTACATACTGATATACACCTGAACATCAGCAGGAGAGGACTCTTTAAAGTAGAGACACTACATACTGATATACACCTGAACATCAGCAGGAGAGGACTCTTTAAAGTAGAGACACTACATACTGATATACACCTGAACATCAGCAGGAGAGGACTCTTTAAAGTAGAGACACTACATACTGATATACACCTGAACATCAGCAGGAGAGGACTCTTTAAAGTAGAGACACTACATACTGATATACACCTGAACATCAACAGGAGAGGACTCTTTAAAGTAGAGATACTACATACTGATATACACCTGAACATCAGCAGGAGAGGACTCTTTAAAGTAGAGTCACTACATACTGATATACACCTGAACATCAGCAGGAGAGGACTCTTTAAAGTAGAGACACTACATACTGATATACACCTGAACATCAGCAGGAGAGGACTCTTTAAAGTAGAGACACTACATACTGATATACACCTGAACATCAGCAGGAGAGGACTCTTTAAAGTAGAGACACGACATACTGATATACACCTGAACATCAGCAGGAGAGGACTCTTTAAAGTAGAGTCACTACATACTGATATACACCTGAACATCAGCAGGAGAGGACTCTTTAAAGTAGAGTCACTACATAGTGATATACACCTGAACATCAGCAGGAGAGGACTCTTTAAAGTAGAGACACTACATACTGATATACACCTGAACATCAGCAGGAGAGGACTCTTTAAAGTAGAGTCACTACATACTCCTGAACATCAGCAGGAGAGGACTCTTTAAAGTAGAGACACGACATACTGATATGCACCTGAACATCAGCAGGAGAGGACTCTTTAAAGTAGAGACACTACATACTGATATACACCTGAACATCAGCAGGAGAGGACTCTTTAAAGTAGAGACACTACATACTGATATACACCTGAACATCAGCAGGAGAGGACTCTTTAAAGTAGAGACATTCCTCTTACTCTAAGTGTTTAGCCACCGTAGATTTTCGCATTGTCAATATTAACGTATAACACCAAAACCATCACGTTGTAAAAACGGCTGGTTATCAAAAAGGATAAAAGTAACAAAGTCTCCGAACAAGCAGCATCACAGCGGCGTTAAACTGTGTGTCGCTGCGTACTGTCGCTTTAAGAGAAAATCCTTAAAAAGCAGAGGAAGTGGCGATGAGGGCATGACAAGCGGCGTCAAGAAAACAAACTGTGTTCAGATCAGAGTCTGAAAACAGCCGTCACTTTGTGTGTCTGAGAGCACCACACATTTCAGCAGTGTGTGTGTGTGTGTGTGTGCGTGCGTGTGCGTGTGTGTGTGTGTGTGTCGACCCACTCTCCCGGCTGATGGACACACAGCTGATTGTTGGAGCTCAGTGTCATGTTCAGGGTCACGTGGAGAACAGAGCGCCTGTGATGTGTTCAGGGACACAAAGCCTGAGGGCAGATTCACAATAAAACCACAGCTCCTGTCCACAGAGACACAGAACTCGACGAGAAGCACTTTATTTATAGGAAAATAAACATTACACTCCACTGGGATTATAATCTGTAGGCTAAAATATAATCTTTTAATATTATTTGGATATTTTATTCCATATAACATTTTTTTTTTTTTTTTTTTTTTTTTTAAAAGGGACATTTTGTGACATTTAAGTATTTTTCATTCATTAAATAATCCTACAAATAATATCTTAAAAACGTTATAAACGCTAGAATACATTTTTGTTAATTAATTTGAATTAAAAAAATATTTATATATAATAATTTTAACCTTTAAAAAAATTTTTATTATCAACAAAAAAAATGCACTATTTTTAACAAAAAGCTTCAAAAACGATTGAAATGAAAAACACACAGATGAAGCCCTCAAACCAATGAGTGTGTGATGAAGCAATCTCACATCCTTAAGTCTCTCAGAGTCGGGATATTTCATATCTGACTCATATTGAGCTGTTATTTCATCTGCAGCGCTGGAGGACAGAAACTCTGCTTTTATCTCCATTTAATTAAACACACAGCGACGTAATGAACTCTGTACAGCCGGCGGGGTAATGAGTGTGTGTGTGTGTGTGTGTGTGTGTGTGTGTGTGTTCCAGTGTGTGTGACTTATTGTGTGTGTACCTGTGTGTTCATGTGTGTGTTCCTGTGTGTGTTCCTGTGTCTTCGTGTGTGTGTGTGTGTGTGTGTGTGTGTTCCTGTGTGTGTGTGTGTGTGTGTGTTCCTGTGTCTTTGTGTGTGTGTGTGTGTGTTCCTGTGTCTTCGTGTGTGTGTGTGTGTGTGTGTGTGTGTGTGTGTGTGTGTTCCTGTGTCTTCATGTGTGTGTTCCTGTGTCTTCGTGTGTGTGTGTTCCTGTGTTCCTGTGTGTCTTCATGTGTGTCTTCCTGTGTGTCTTCCTGTGTGTCTTCCTGTGTGTGTGTGTTCCTGTGTCTTCGTGTGTGTGTGTTCCCGTGTGTGTGTGTGTGTTCCTGTGTCTTCCTGTGTCTTCATGTGTGTGTTCCTGTGTCTTCGCGTGTGTGTATGTGTTCCTGTGTGTGTGTGTGTGTGTGTGTGTGTTCCCGTGTGTGTGTGTTCCCGTGTGTGTGTGTTCCCGTGTGTGTGTGTGTTCCCATGTGTGTGTGTGTGTTCCCATGTGTGTGTGTTCCTGTGTGTGTGTGTTCCCGTGTGTGTGTGTTCCCGTGTGTGTGTGTGTGTGTGTTCCCGTGTGTGTGTGTGTTCCCGTGTGTGTGTGTGTTCCCGTGTGTGTGTGTGTGTTCCCGTGTGTGTGTGTGTGTTCCCGTGTGTGTGTGTATGTTCCCGTGTGTGTGTGTATGTTCCCGTGTGTGTGTTCCCGTGTGTGTGTGTATGTTCCCGTGTGTGTGTTCCCGTGTGTGTGTGTGTGTTCCCGTGTGTGTGTGTGTGTTCCCGTGTGTGTGTGTGTGTTCCCGTGTGTGTGTGTTCCCGTGTGTGTGTGTTCCCGTGTGTGTGTGTGTTCCCGTGTGTGTTCCCGTGTGTGTGTGTGTTCCCGTGTGTGTGTGTGTGTTCCCGTGTGTGTGTGTGTGTTCCTGTGTGTGTGTTCTGTTAACAAGCCTCTTCCCTCTTTACTCCCACATCAAACTGCATCCTGACATTGAGGGAAAGTGAGCGACGAGAGAGAAATCCAAATGTTTGGTGACATTTAAAAAAAGGGAAAAGGCCTGCAGCTCAAACCACTGAACACACACGGGCAATACAACCTCTTTTCACCCTCTGTCTGAAACCAGAGCTGATTGGTTAGCTGGCCGGCTCTGTTGTGATTGGTCAACCTGCTTAGAGATGTCCCGCCCCTTTAGCCTACCATCTGTGGAGCACTAGCCAATAAGAGTGTTCTGTAGTGACGATGTTAGCCTTTGCAGACCGTTTACACAGAAACCCTTCTAACGCTACAGGGCAGAGAGTTCCACCTTTTACATTTCAAAACAAAGGAACAAAAATCTACTTTAAAACACGACATTTCTGCTTTATTTCCACGGTAACAAACAGATCTCTGGCCTGATACCAATCGAACGCAGCTCACATTGTCTCTGCTCACAGGGTTGTGGTTTATTTAGAATGTCGTTCTTCATTGTTACCCAGCATGCTTTGAGCCACGCCCGATGCAAAGCCTCGCCACAACAGGGTGTGTTCAAGATCAGAAGATCAGCAGCAGGTGACTCACACACACTCACACACACACACACCCAACACACACACACACACTCCCAACACTCAACACACACACTCCCAACACACACACACACACACTCCCAACACACACACACACTCCCAACACACACACTCACACACACACACACACACTCACACACTCCCAACACACACACACAATAATAACAGGTAAACGATTAAACCCATTCAAACACACGCAGGAATGCAGCTGCATCTACGCCTTTAGAATTATTATGTAAGGTAATTTAATTACAGTTAACGACGCACTGTCATGTTTCACACACATATATATAAATACTCATTATCAAATATTAAAAAATGATTTAAACACATGTGTATAGTATGAGGGGATCTATGGCTAAAATAAAATATGACTTTATATAAAAATAAAAAAGGAATATCAACCTGTTTGTTTAAAACCATCTCTTGCAGTTTTTTGTGGATTCATTACCGTTTTAAACTGTGACCTTTGACCTCATGGATTATCAGTGTATGACCTCCTGATATTATTCAGAGATCCCAGCGCCTGCAGGGTTTACCGCTCTCTGACTAATGTACAACTTGTTTCCAGCCGCTCATGGCGGTTTATAGTCGTTAGACTTCGGCTTCGGGAGTTCAGGACGCGTCAATCTTTAAACTGAGTTCCTCCGATCTGCTGACATCATCAAAACTAAAGGCTTTGAGACGTGTTTTAGATCTGAGGAACAAAGGGTTACTTTCAAAGACTAAAGAAAGTATTTTGAGAGTGGATATTAGGTACTCAGATCTTGTACTTAAGAGAAAGTAGAAGTACTCAGATCTTGTACTTAAGAGAAAGTAGAAGTACTCAGATCTTGTACTTAAGGGAAAGTAGAAGTACTCAGATCTTGTACTTAAGGGAAAGTAGAAGTACTCAGATCTTGGAGTAAAAGTAGAAGTACTCGGATATTGTACTTAGTAAAAGTAGAAGTACACAGATATTGTACTTGAGTAAAAGTAGAAGTACTCCGGTCTTGTACTTAAGGGAAAGTAGAAGTACTCAGATCTTGTACTTGAGTAAAAGTAGAAGTACTCAGATCTTGTACTTGAGTAAAAGTAGAAGTACTCAGATCTTGTACTTGAGTAAAAGTAGAAGTACTCAGATCTTGTACTTGAGTGAAAGTAGAAGTACTCAGATCTTGTACTTGAGTAAAAGTAGAAGTATTCAGATCTTGTACTTGATTAAAAGTAGAAGTACTCAGATCTTGTACTTGAGTAAAAGTAGAAGTACTCAGATCTTGTACTTGAGTAAAAGTAGAAGTATTCAGATCTTGTACTTGAGTAAAAGTAGAAGTACTCAGATCTTGTACTTGAGTAAAAGTAGAAGTACTCAGATCTTGTACTTGAGTAAAAGTAGAAGTACTCAGATCTTGTACTTGAGTAAAAGTAGAAGTACTCAGATCTTGTACTTGAGTAAAAGTAGAAGTACTCAGATCTTGTACTTGAGTAAAAGTAGAAGTATTCAGATCTTGTACTTGAGTAAAAGTAGAAGTACTCAGATCTTGTACTTGAGTAAAAGTAGAAGTATTCAGATCTTGTACTTGAGTAAAAGTAGAAGTATTCAGATCTTGTACTTGAGTAAAAGTAGAAGTACTCAGATCTTGTACTTGAGTAAAAGTAGAAGTATTCAGATCTTGTACTTGAGTAAAAGTAGAAGTACTCAGATCTTGTACTTGAGTAAAAGTAGAAGTATTCAGATCTTGTACTTGAGTAAAAGTAGAAGTATTCAGATCTTGTACTTGAGTAAAAGTAGAAGTACTCAGATCTTGTACTTGAGTAAAAGTAGAAGTACTCAGATCTTGTACTTGAGTAAAAGTAGAAGTACTCAGAGTGTAGGAATACTCTGTTGCAGTAAAAGTCCTGCATTCAAAATGTTCCTCAAGTGAAAGTAGAAAAGTATTCTCATCTAAATATAGTTAAAGACAGTAAAAGTAGTCGTTGTGCAGATTGGTCCATTTCAGAATAATATATATATGTTTTATAATGATTGATCATGAAAGTGTAAAATGGAACTTAGAATATGTTAAAACAAAACATCTTTTAGTTTCTTATTCTTTGATGAAATGTTTCCCGATATTAAGAGCCTCTCTGAAGCTGCATTGAGACGAAAAGAAATGACTATATTTCCCTGAATATTACCCAGAATGCATCAGTAAAGAGTGCCTCGCTGTGTGCAATCAGGCCTAGAGTTTCAAAGGTCAACAACTCGTGCTCCTGCGGGTATACACAGAACATTCGCCTCCATAATGATGGTCTGCGTGCATGACCTTAGACGGAGTCACATGGAGGCGAGAGAAACCTCGTCTAAAAACACAGCAACTAATGATGACATCAGACGTAAGATCAAGTATCACTCAGAGCACTTATTAAAGAAATCCCATTTACTTCTCAATCAACTACTAAATTAGAGGAGTAAATAACATCAACTCAAAGCTTGATGGGAAGAAAATCCAGAGTTAAGATAATGGGATTTGAAGAAGTGACAGATTCTGTTTTCACTCTGCAAGAAACTCCACTCTTTAGTCGCGTGACTTTTGTTTACAAGCCGTGTTCTTTCTCTTGAAATCCTGCAACAAAAACACGACACGTTTAAGTCTTCGTGCATCGTTTTGAAGCCGAATCACTAAAAACAGCCCGCAGAAAGAAAAAGGGTGAATCGACACCGTTCCTCACTCGTCTGCTCGTTTACTAATTCAGGTCAAATTCCCTTCATTACAAAAGCACTAATGCACCTCCGTAGCTGTAGGGCGTTAGCATTAGCTTAGCTCAACAGCTGAGCTCACATGTCCCAATGGGGCTTCTATAGAACACAGGTTTGCTGTTGGGTTGTGGGAGAAATCAGAGAGCCAATCAGGGCATCCGTCTGAGGGTATGATTCTCACTTGAGGGGGCAAAATGTTGATGTTCAGATGTATATCAGTATGTAGTGTCTCTACTTTAAAGAGTCCTCTCCTGCTGATGTTCAGGTGTATATCAGTATGTAGTGTCTCTACTTTAAAGAGTCCTCTCCTGCTGATGTTCAGGTGTATATCAGTATGTAGTGTCTCTACTTTAAAGAGTCCTCTCCTGCTGATGTTCAGGTGTATATCAGTATGTAGTGTCTCTACTTTAAAGAGTCCTCTCCTGCTGATGTTCAGGTGTATATCAGTATGTAGTGTCTCTACTTTAAAGAGTCCTCTCCTGCTGATGTTCAGGTGTATATCAGTATGTAGTGTCTCTACTTTAAAGAGTCCTCTCCTGCTGATGTTCAGGTGTATATCAGTATGTAGTGTCTCTACTTTAAAGAGTCCTCTCCTGCTGATGTTCAGGTGTATATCAGTATGTAGTGTCTCTACTTTAAAGAGTCCTCTCCTGCTGGTGTTCAGGTGTATATCAGTATGTAGTGTCTCTACTTTAAAGAGTGCTCTCCTGCTGATGTTCAGGTGTATATCAGTATGTAGTGTCTCTACTTTAAAGAGTCCTCTCCTGCTGATGTTCAGGTGTATATCAGTATGTAGTGTCTCTACTTTAAAGAGTCCTCTCCTGCTGATGTTCAGGTGTATATCAGTCTGTAGTGTCTCTACTTTAAAGAGTCCTCTCCTGCTGATGTTCAGGTGTATATCAGTCTGTAGTGTCTCTACTTTAAAGAGTCCTCTCCTGCTGATGTTCAGGTGTATATCAGTATGTAGTGTCTCTACTTTAAAGAGTCCTCTCCTGCTGATGTTCAGGTGTATATCAGTCTGTAGTGTCTCTACTTTAAAGAGTCCTCTCCTGCTGATGTTCAGGTGTATATCAGTATGTAGTGTCTCTACTTTAAAGAGTCCTTTCCTGCTGATGTTCAGGTGTATATCAGTCTGTAGTGTCTCTACTTTAAAGAGTCCTCTCCTGCTTATGTTCAGGTGTATATCAGTATGTAGCGTCTCTACTTTAAAGAGTCCTCTCCTGCTGGTGTTCAGGTGTATATCAGTATGTAGTGTCTCTACTTTAAAGAGTCCTCTCCTGCTGATGTTCAGGTGTATATCAGTATGTAGTGTCTCTACTTTAAAGAGTCCTCTCCTGCTGATGTTCAGGTGTATATCAGTCTGTAGTGTCTCTACTTTAAAGAGTCCTTTCCTGCTGATGTTCAGGTGTATATCAGTCTGTAGTGTCTCTACTTTAAAGAGTCCTTTCCTGCTGATGTTCAGGTGTATATCAGTATGTAGTGTCTCTACTTTAAAGAGTCCTCTCCTGCTGATGTTCAGGTGTATATCAGTATACTATGTAGTGTCTCTACTTTAAAGAGTCCTCTCCTGCTGATGTTCAGGTGTATATCAGTATGTAGTGTCTCTACTTTAAAGAGTCCTTTCCTGCTGATGTTCAGGTGTATATCAGTCTGTAGTGTCTCTACTTTAAAGAGTCCTCTCCTGCTGATGTTCAGGTGTATATCAGTATGTAGTGTATCTACTTTAAAGAGTCCTCTGCTGCTGATGTTCAGGTGTATATCAGTATGTAGTGTCTCTACTTTAAAGAGTCCTCTCCTGCTGATGTTCAGGTGTATATCAGTATGTAGTGTCTCTACTTTAAAGAGTCCTCTCCTGCTGATGTTCAGGTGTATATCAGTATCTAGTGTCTCTACTTTAAAGAGTCCTCTCCTGCTGATGTTCAGGTGTATATCAGTATCTAGTGTCTCTACTTTAAAGAGTCCTCTCCTGCTGATGTTCAGGTGTATATCAGTATGTAGTGTCTCTACTTTAAAGAGTCCTCTCCTGCTGATGTTCAGGTGTATATCAGTACGTAGTGTCTCTACTTTAAAGAGTCCTCTCCTGCTGGTGTCCAGGTGTATATCAGTATGTAGTGTCTCTACTTTAAAGAGTCCTCTCCTGCTGGTGTTCAGGTGTATATCAGTATGTAGCGTCTCTACTTTAAAGAGTCCTCTCCTGCTGGTGTCCAAGTGTATATCAGTATGTAGTGTCTCTACTTTAAAGAGTCCTCTCCTGCTGATGTTCAGGTGTATATCAGTATGTAGCGTCTCTACTTTAAAGAGTCCTCTCCTGCTGGTGTTCAGGTGTATATCAGTATGTAGCGTCTCTACTTTAAAGAGTCCTCTCCTGCTGATGTTCAGGTGTATATCAGTATGTAGTGTCTCTACTTTAGAGTCCTCTCCTGCTGATGTTCAGGTGTATATCAGTATGTAGCGTCTCTACTTTAAAGAGTCCTCTCCTGCTGATGTTCAGGTGTATATCAGTATGTAGTGTCTCTACTTTAGAGTCCTCTCCTGCTGATGTTCAGGTGTATATCAGTATGTAGTGTCTCTACTTTAAAGAGTGCTCTCCTGCTGATGTTCAGGTGTATATCAGTATGTAGTGTCTCTACTTTAAAGAGTCCTCTCCTGCTGATGTTCAGGTGTATATCAGTATGTAGTGTCTCTACTTTAAAGAGTCCTCTCCTGCTGATGTTCAGGTGTATATCAGTATGTAGTGTCTCTACTTTAAAGAGTCCTCTCCTGCTGATGTTCAGGTGTATATCAGTATGTAGTGTCTCTACTTTAAAGAGTCCTCTCCTGCTGATGTTCAGGTGTATATCAGTATGTAGTGTCTCTACTTTAAAGAGTCCTCTCCTGCTGGTGTTCAGGTGTATATCAGTATGTAGTGTCTCTACTTTAAAGAGTCCTCTCCTGCTGATGTTCAGGTGTGTATCAGTATGTAGTGTCTCTACTTTAAAGAGTCCTCTCCTGCTGGTGTTCAGGTAATCTGACCCCACTACAGTAACACAACTCCTCACAAAGCAGAAGTTTGAAGAGCTTATTTAGACGGTGTGTTTCTTTACCTGCTAGTAAAGGTGAACAAACCCAACTTCAACAAAGAATGAATCAAATGTCCCTCCATCGAACATCCGGGAAACTCTTCCAGGAGTTCATTCACTAGTTTTCCCTCTCACTCGTGCAGCTGCTTCCTCTGTAGCACCACGACAGAGGAGATTTACTGTCAGCTTTCTCCTGTTTACAAGTGTACGTTAAATGTACGAGGACGCATTTAAACGGCTTATCCTGACATTTGGATATCAGCCATTACCCAGCATGCAAAGCGTTACATATCTGCAGCCAGAAAGCAAACATGTTCAGACTTCTAACTTATTATTTTAACATCAAGTTCATAACCTCAAGGCTGTGAGCAGCGTGCAAGTAATCCAATAAATATGCAGGATCATTTCCTGCAGAGGACTTTGATCCCCGACTACAATAAGTGCCATTGTGCCGTCACATAATGTCACTTTAATGTCAATACGGCCATAAAACAAGGATGTGGTGCGGAGGGAGCAAAAGTCAAAGGTGTGTCAGAAGTCAGCTTTTGGAGAGGCCTCTGAAGTGAAGCCATGGACAGTTTGAATGGGTTACAAACGCCACAAACTGCAAGTCCATGAATAGAGAGCGGTGACATCATATAAGACAACATGATGTGCTTTCTACAGTTATTGAGTGAGATTTCACACGACTTCAGGAGTGATTTGAAAGCTCAGCTCAGAGCAGACACAATAAGCAGAGAGAGCTCTTATATAATCACTAGATGAAAACACACAGTGTACAGACCGCTAAAGGATGCCCCATCATATTCTACCATCGCATTACTATAACACAATGGCCAAAGCCACCACCCTCAGCTTCTCTTATGCAAAAGCCATTGATTCTGCTTCCCATGGTGTGTGTGTGTGTGTGTGT
This sequence comes from Pogonophryne albipinna, assembly GCA_028583405.1. Classification (NCBI taxonomy): domain Eukaryota; kingdom Metazoa; phylum Chordata; class Actinopteri; order Perciformes; family Artedidraconidae; genus Pogonophryne; species Pogonophryne albipinna. The sequence goes on from JAPTMU010000114.1 coordinate 258,104, forward strand.
GTGTGTGTGTGTGTGTGTGTGTGTGTGTGTGTGTGTGTGTGTGTGTGTGTGTGTGTGTGTGTGTGTGTGTGTGTGTGTGTGTGTGTGTAGGCCGCAGCCATGCTCATATTGTGATATCTGACATACTGGCTGTACAACAGCACAGCCTCTTCATATCATTTTCGCACCACTGATTTCTCCCTTCCCTTTGAACTCCCTTTAATGTGATGAAGCTCGTGCTAAAACGCTCTTTATGCTCGATGTGCGCGTGCCTCTAGCTGTTCAGACGCCGAGCAAAACCTCGTTTAAAAAGCGTCAAAATTAAGAATCGCGTGGTTTATCAGCTGTTTATATAACGTATGATGAACTTATTATGACTTGTTCTGATTAAGGAGATAGTTATCTTCAATTCGGCGTATAAATACTCAACCAATCATGATTATTTTTCCAAATAGGCAACTTTTAAGCATTGTTTGTCTACATTTTCTTTCATGAGAATCCACCCTTTGGAAGCAATGGCAGCGCCGATGAGTGTGGTGGAAAAGTTGAAACCCAATTAAATAAAAGGAGGTAAAGTGGATTTTCTTTATGCCGAATTGTATCGCGTCAACCATTTGTTCTGAATACAATTATTACCAATGTATTCTTATATACATTGCTCTTGTAATCCTCCAAAAACTTTCAATTGACATATGTTTGAAGGACGTCTGGCGCCGACCAATCCAAGCACCATTTATGTTGCTTGAAACATCACATATTGCAGCTTTAAACGTCGGAATCAAACTATAAAATGATCATATTACTAGCTACTGTTGCAGTTTAACTAAACAACCACCAAATGTAAGGTGTGTGTGATTTAGCAGGTGTGTGTGGACGCTTTACCTCCCTGCTAAGTGTTGAAAAGCTAACATCACGGATGATTTCTCCCCCCACTCGCACACCGGAGCATGAAAAACGGCTGTCGGTGTTTCCTACCTCGTTTGAGCGTGAACTCCCAGGACTTGTTTACAGGTATGAATGTTGTTTTTATCCCGGTATATCTCCGGTTCTCCTGGGTGTCTCCTCTCCTCTCTTTTCCCCCACCCTGCAGAGCTCCTTCTCCCGCAGAGATCCTGGGAAACCGGCCCCGTGACGTCACGCGCTGAATAAATAGGGCGAACCTGCAGGGGGCGCTGTCCGGGATTTAAAATGATGTATTGATTTATTTAACTATTTATAAATAATATATACAATTTGATTTATTATAAATATAAACGTAGCATAGATGTATTATTTAAAAACACATTTTATTTATTTTTTATTATTATTTAAAAATGATTATTTTGATTTATTTAACTATTTATAAATAATACATGTCATTTTCTTTGCTTTTGTATTATATAATCATATACATTTTTTGCATTGTTATTCTTTATATTATTATTTATACAACATTTTAATATTATTGTTATTTATTCCCTTTTTTAATATTATAATTTATTTAACTTTTTAATATTATTGTTATTTATTCCTTTTTTTATATATTATTAACTTCTTCATATTTCATTTTTATAATTTTTATTTAATTTTTGCTGACATTTTCTTTGAAGTCCTGATTTAACTTGATTTTGTCTTCAATTTTTTTTAATGTAAATTAACTTTTTGGCCCTGCTTCAAGTTACATGTCTTCTGTGTTGAATCTCCTCCACAGCTTCTCATTGTTACCATGTGTGACTTTGAGCAGTAAAACCTTCGGGGAGGTCAGGGATTAACAGATATAATGTCAAAGACAACAATGGTGCTAATCTCTGTCGATCATAGGGGCTTAAAACATATTCATAAAAAGCTCTTGATTGACGAAGAAATCTCCCCTTTTTGATCTTCAACAGATGGGCATTCCCTAATTGTCCAAAATATCTCACATGAATTAGATTTATTGTGGTTTACCCTATCAGGAACACTAAACCTATTTAATATCAACTCCTCCCATCGAGGAAGACCATGAGATGTGGTTAAAGACCCTTAAAAAAGCCACTAAGAGGATTTTAAAATGAGGTAATTGCCACTTAAAGTGGACCTACTGTATCATGCTATATTTGAAAAATATATTGTAGCGCCATCCCTATACAAAACATGTCTGTGAAGTTGTTGTTTTTAAATCCCAAACAGATCACCCATTGTAGCCACGCCTCATACTGATCAAACCCCTATTTTGCAGCCCTGTTAGAGAAATGCAGAACTTGGGTCCTTAGCTTGAAAAAGAAGAAGAAGAGGAGGCGGAGCTAATGCCTGATCAGAATTCTACCAGAGATAAAGTAAAATTCTGCTGTGATAAAACGACATCCTGTTCTAAACCACGTCAAGGATTATTTCTAAAACAGTATGGAGCTCAAATGCTTTTTCTCTAGCGGGTTTATCACAAGGTGAGTTCCTTTTTTAATGTTCTGCTTTTTAAACACATGCTCTCCAGTACAGGTTAGCTCTGAGTGTTAGCGAGGCTCGCTAATGTAAACAAAGACGTCCAAAACACGTCAGGCATTGTTTCTGATAGCAACTTTCTGTGGGTCCACCGACGTGACAGCGGATGGAAATCTGTATCCGCTCGTTGTTCACCCGTTTTTAAAAGATTTGGGTACGGAGGAAAAGAGAGAGGGTTTTGTTTTCTGACGCTGCGTGAGTTCCCCGACGCACCGGGGACACATGTCTATAAAAGACATCACAAAGTGCATTTTGCATGATAGGTCCCCTTTAAGTGAATCACTGTTGCCAAAAGCACAATTGACTTAATTAAAAATGTTAATTAATATTAAAGTATTGAAAGGATTCTCTTAAGTGGGATCACAAAAACACGATTCAAGACTCGTGAATATTTTAGAGTCTGGGAACAAAACACCTGAGAGCGTTTCCTAAAAACACCTGAGAGCGTTTCCTAAAAACACCTGAGAGCGATTCTTAAAAACGCCTGAGAGCGTTTCATAAAAACACCTGAGAGCGTTTCATAAAAACACCTGAGAGCGATTCATAAAAACACCTGAGAGCGTTTCATAAAAACACCTGAGAGCGTTTCCTAAAAACACCTGAGAGCGATTCTTAAAAACGCCTGAGAGCGTTTCATAAAAACACCTGAGAGCGTTTCATAAAAACACCTGAGAGCGTTTCATAAAAACACCTGAGAGCGATTCTTAAAAACACCTGAGAGCGTTTCCTAAAAACACCTGAGAGCGTTTCCTAAAAACACCTGAGAGCGATTCTTAAAAACGCCTGAGAGCGTTTCATAAAAACACCTGAGAGCGATTCATAAAAACACCTGAGAGCGATTCATAAAAACACCTGAGAGCGTTTCATAAAAACACCTGAGAGCGATTCTTAAAAACGCCTGAGAGCGTTTCATAAAAACACCTGAGAGCGTTTCATAAAAACACCTGAGAGCGATTCATAAAAACACCTGAGAGCGTTTCATAAAAACACCTGAGAGCGTTTCCTAAAAACACCTGAGAGCGTTTCATAAAAACACCTGAGAGCGTTTCATAAAAACACCTGAGAGCGTTTCATAAAAACACCTGAGAGCGTTTCATAAAAACACCTGAGAGCGATTCATAAAAACACCTGAGAGCGTTTCATAAAAACACCTGAGAGCGTTTCATAAAAACACCTGAGAGCGTTTCATAAAAACACCTGAGAGCGTTTCATAAAAACGCCTGAGAGCGATTCTTAAAAACGCCTGAGAGCGTTTCATAAAAACACCTGAGAGCGTTTCATAAAAACACCTGAGAGCGTTTCATAAAAACACCTGAGAGCGTTTCATAAAAACACCTGAGAGCGTTTCATAAAAACACCTGAGAGCGTTTCATAAAAACACCTGAGAGCGTTTCATAAAAACACCTGAGAGCGTTTCATAAAAACACCTGAGAGCGTTTCATAAAAACGCCTGAGAGCGATTCATAAAAACACCTGAGAGCGATTCATAAAAACACCTGAGAGCGTTTCATAAAAACACCTGAGAGCGTTTCATAAAAACGCCTGAGAGCGATTCATAAAAACACCTGAGAGCGATTCATAAAAACACCTGAGAGCGTTTCATAAAAACACCTGAGAGCGATTCATAAAAACACCTGAGAGCGTTTCATAAAAACACCTGAGAGCGTTTCATAAAAACACCTGAGAGCGTTTCATAAAAACACCTGAGAGCGATTCATAAAAACACCTGAGAGCGTTTCATAAAAACGCCTGAGAGCGTTTCCTAAAAACACCTGAGAGCGTTTCATAAAAACGCCTGAGAGCGATTCTTAAAAACGCCTGAGAGCGTTTCATAAAAACACCTGAGAGCGTTTCATAAAAACACCTGAGAGCGTTTCATAAAAACACCTGAGAGCGTTTCATAAAAACACCTGAGAGCGTTTCATAAAAACACCTGAGAGCGTTTCATAAAAACACCTGAGAGCGTTTCATAAAAACACCTGAGAGCGTTTCATAAAAACGCCTGAGAGCGATTCATAAAAACACCTGAGAGCGATTCATAAAAACACCTGAGAGCGTTTCATAAAAACACCTGAGAGCGTTTCATAAAAACGCCTGAGAGCGATTCATAAAAACACCTGAGAGCGATTCATAAAAACACCTGAGAGCGTTTCATAAAAACACCTGAGAGCGATTCATAAAAACACCTGAGAGCGTTTCATAAAAACACCTGAGAGCGTTTCATAAAAACACCTGAGAGCGTTTCATAAAAACACCTGAGAGCGATTCATAAAAACACCTGAGAGCGTTTCATAAAAACGCCTGAGAGCGTTTCCTAAAAACACCTGAGAGCGTTTCATAAAAACACCTGAGAGCGTTTCATAAAAACACCTGAGAGCGATTCATAAAAACACCTGAGAGCGTTTCATAAAAACACCTGAGAGCGTTTCATAAAAACACCTGAGAGCGATTCTTAAAAACGCCTGAGAGCGTTTCATAAAAACACCTGAGAGCGTTTCATAAAAACACCTGAGAGCGTTTCATAAAAACACCTGAGAGCGATTCATAAAAACACCTGAGAGCGTTTCATAAAAACACCTGAGAGCGTTTCATAAAAACACCTGAGAGCGATTCATAAAAACACCTGAGAGCGTTTCATAAAAACACCTGAGCGATTCATAAAAACACCTGAGAGCGATTCATAAAAACACCTGAGAGCGTTTCATAAAAACACCTGAGAGCGTTTCATAAAAACACCTGAGCGATTCATAAAAACACCTGAGAGCGTTTCATAAAAACACCTGAGAGCGTTTCATAAAAACACCTGAGAGCGATTCATAAAAACACCTGAGAGCGTTTCATAAAAACACCTGAGAGCGATTCATAAAAACACCTGAGAGCGATTCATAAAAACACCTGAGAGCGATTCCTAAAGAATAAAATAATACTTAATTCCGAGTGCTCTTGCTTTTCTCTTTGGAAGTCATCACATAACGGCATTGTAATACACGGTTCGGCTGAATTACATATTACAGATCTGCCGTAGTTCTTTATTTATAGAGCCCTGATGAGAAGACCTTTGGACAAACTGAGGAAATGTCGCCGAAACTGAATACGTGACGTGGATCATAAATATATCAACAATTAAACAACATCTTCAATTTCTCTTCACACAATACGTCTCCTTGCAGCATCAACACTAATTCGGCTGACTTTTATATTTGATCTAATTCATAGATGGGTTATATTCACACCATAACGGTGCACAGCTGATAGAAAGGACTGTAGTTTTTAAAGATATTACTGATTTGAATTGAATGTCAGAATGTAAATACTGAGTCTGAAATAGTAATAGTAGCAATATGCTGTAAAATGATGTGAAAGCATGAATAAAACTACTCATCTTCAGATGTTGTAAATACATAAGTGTCCTACACTAATAATACAAAGTTATTATGGCTGTGTGTAACTTGTGTGCACCGCCTAGTGGTTAAAGCACGTTATTGAATTATTGTTTTTATATTATATTTGATTAAAAAAATATTAAGAGTACATACTTTCATAGGGAGAAAGTAGAAGGTCAATGATAGAAATATAGAATATAACAAATCAAGAAGATACTGTAAATGATCTCTACAATAAAACAGTTTAGTGCAGAATGTACAAAGATATTAATAGGAGGATGTGCAAAACAGACAAACTAATTAACCTTTATTTAAACATTAAATAATACTTTAGTTTAAGGTCTTCTTTCAAATAAGAAAAACACTTTGGGGGTATCTATCTACAGATAAATATTAAGCCTGACAAAGTACTTAACGTCTAATGTATTGCTTTCCTGCAATGTTAACTATGTTGAAGCACTTATTTTAACTGATATTATACACATTAATTATACTCTTATGTAGATAGAATAAGAAATGTGCAGAATGACAGTTTAATGGTGGAGGTACACACATATTGATAGATGTCTTGTAATGCACTGTTGAGGAACCTGCGACCCAAGTTTTTCATCATTGCATGAAATCTTGAAAGGGATGTGCAAAATAGCAATAATATACAGTTTTTAATGAACTATTAGTAGAGAATAACGAGTAATTAATATACTTTATAGAGATCTGCAGATACATGTTTAGTCTTCTCAAGCACCAGCTATCAAATATCTCTCCTGATTGTTGGCACTTGAAAATCACCTTCCCTGAATTTAACTCAGGTGTAACTAAAGTCTGCTTTAAGGGTTGTTTATATTTCACATCATTAATCAGAATCTGCAAAGTAACTAAAATAAATGTAGTGGAGTAAAAATACCAGGTTACCCTCTGAATTGTAGTGGAGTAGAATTACAAAGTAACAATGAGCTGTCATGTGGGTATATATTAATGCTGCGCATTATGGATACAAGCGATTTTCACCCATTTAGTAATTACATGTTTTACATTTG
>JAPTMU010000114.1:274959-347538 GCA_028583405.1 Pogonophryne albipinna
TCACTGCACTCATCCTACACACACACACACACACACACACACACACACACACACACACACACACACACACACACACACACACACACACACACACACACACACACACACACACACACACACACACACACACACACACACACACACACACACACACACACACACACACACACACACACACACACACACACACACACACACACACACACACACACACACACACACACACACACACACACACAATTGTTTTTCTCAGAATTTTGACTTTTTACAACAATATGAAACTAGCAGGTATGGCAGGTGAAGGAAATGACATGAGTATAAGGAGTGAAGGAGTGAAGGAGAGAAGGAGAGGAAGTACCTGACAGGAGCTTTGGTCGTCAGAGAAGCTGAAGGGGTCGTCGTCTACTTTAGCTGAAGCGTAGCTGACGCTGATTCTGTGCAACTCACCTGAAAACAAAACATCAACGTGTTAAAATGTTACAATAAAAAGCTCAGGCCACCATTGATATTTTTTTCAGATTGAAATGTCTTCTTAGAATTTACTTTTTCCACATCATTTACTTTACTTTTTTAAATCTTGAGTTTTTCTCAACATTTTTCTCAAAATGTTGACTTGAATTTTTTCTCAGAATTTTGACTTTCTTCACAGAATTGACTTTCTCTAAGAATCTTTCCCATCCGAATGTATCAATGTGTTGGAGTGCTAGCCAATAGGAGTGTTACTTTGAGTCCAATGGATGTTGGCCTCTGTAGACCATTTACATGCACAGAAAGAACAAACTACAGGAGAGGTAAAACCACAGAAAGCAGAATAGCGCCTCTTTAAGACTTCTGTATTGTGGTTCTGAATTTCTGATCAAAATGGAACTTTTCGCAGAATTGAGTTTTTTCTCAGCCTAATTTTTTTCCTCCGAATTTTGACTTTTTTTCCAGAACTTAGAATTTCTTCAAAAAATGTACTTTTTTGACAGATTTTCCAGATTTTTTTCAAGAATTAACTTTTTTTCTTAAATATTGACTTTTTTCTAAGGATTTTGAATTTCTTCAAAAAAAAATGACTTTTTTCTTAGAATTTACATTTTTCTCAGATTTTTTTCCCAGAATATTGACTTTCTCAGAATTTTGACTTTTTCCAAAAATGTCCTTGTTTCTTAAATATGGATTTTTTTTTCTTCTGAATTTTTACTTTTTTCAAATCAGAATTTTCAAAATTGAGCTTTTCACAGAATTTACTTTTCTCTTATAACTGACTTTTTTCTCAGAGTTGAATTGTTTTTCTTCAGAATTGTATACTTTTTTCTCAGAGTTGAAATGTCGTTCTGAGAAAGAGAAGTCAAGTAAAAATTCTGAAAACCTTTTTAATTCTGAGGGGAAAAAAATGATATTCTGTGTAAAGACTCAGAATACTTAAAAAACTAGGGCCTCTTTAAAAGTCCTCAGTTCAGACGGGACTCACTTGTGTATTGTGGTTCTGTGGGGGGGGGTGCAGGGTCTCCTTCAGTCGCTCCCTCTCTGGGGGCCTGGGGGACAGACAGGGGTTCTGAGGGGGGGTCCGGCCTATCGGGAGACACAGAATCCGGGACGCTCTCCTCTGATTGGAGGGCGCTGGAGGGGGCGGGGTTCTGAGGGTTCTGATCGAACAGAGGACCGTTCAGACCCGGGAAGCAAATCACCGCCAGGTACCAGTGAGCTCTGGAGAGAACAAGAGCATTGTTGAAGTTCCTCAGATACTTAGTAGAGGTGCTTCAATAATCCTGTGGTTTTGTGAAACTGAAGACTCACGACTCGTTGATGGGAACGAAGATGAAATCCTTCTGGAAGAGATCCACGTGCCGAGTCCACGTCTTCACCCTGTTGTGCTTCCTCTTGTGGATTCTGGGAAATAAAGAGTTTAGTGTGAAGTCTTCGGCTTTTAATAGTAAAAAAACGTTTCCCAGTAAAAGCCCCAATCATACAATGGAGACATTTTTTTGAAGTGTACTTTATTACCATTTAATTTGATAGATTTCACTGTATTTCTATACTTTTTTAAATTATTATTATACTTATTATTATCAACATCATTTTATTTTACACTGGTTATTGTTTTGCGAAAATGACAATTACTGTCTCGGCATAATAGATTTTTGAAGTGTTTATGTAAATAATGATTGAAACACATTTGAACAACAGTAACATTTTGTCAGCATAATATCCTCATGTCTTTTGTGTCTAAAACAACTTTCACTAATAAATGATAATTACAATAAATGATAAGTGACAGATATTCCCGTGGAGACTCACGGCAGGTTGCTGGTTTCCGGAGCGTTCCTCCTCTCCCTCTGGTTCAGCCTTTTGTAAAAGAAGGAGCTGAAGACGTGGATCCTCTGAGCGTCCTCTTTTTTTAATCTCTCCAAAACTAAATATCTGACGCAGGAAGGATGAATTAGATCACTCAGCTTCATATCATTCAGTTTGGGGAGACTTCAGTTTGAAGAGCAATGTCCGATATCTTTGGCATTTCTCTCAACAAGAACCCATTCGCTTTATTACTGGGGACATTCAAAGAAAGATTCACTATTTCTGGTGATAAGAAACAAATTAAACAAATTACAAGGAATTGGCAGAAACAGATTTTTCAAGAATTAACTTTTTTCTCAGAATCTTCAGAATTTTTTCAAGAATTAACTTTTTTCTTGAATATTGACTTTTTTCCCCAGAATGTCAACTTTTTTTCAGAATTTTGAATTTCTTCAAAAAAAATTGACATTTTCCTTAGAATGTACTTTTTTCTCCGATTTTTGCCTTTTTCCCCAGAACTTCTACTTTTTTCTGAATTTTGAATTTCTTCAAAAAAAATTGACATTTCTTAGAATTAACAATTTTCTCTGAATTTTGAATATTCTAAGAATTGACCTTTTTTCTTAAATATTGACTTTTTTTTCCAGAATTTTGAATTTCTTCAAAAATGTACATTTTCTTTAGAATTTATGTTTTTCCTTAGAATTTACTTTTTTCTCCGTTTATGCAGAATTTGGGCTTTTTCCAAGAACTTACATTTTTCTTAAATATTGAATATTTTTCTTAAATATTGAATATTTTTCTTAAATATTGATTTTTTTCAGAATTTTGACTTTGATAAATAAAATAAAAAGATTCACTATTTCTAGTGATAAGAAAAGCGATCATTAAACAAATTACAAGGAATTGGCAGAAACAGATTTCTTTAAAAAAATTGACATTTTCCTTAGAATTTACTTTTTTCTCAGAATCTTCAGAATTTTTCCAAGAATTTACTTTTTTCTTGAATATTGAATTTTTTCCCCAGAATTTCAACTTTTTTTCAGAATTTGGAATTTCTTCCAAAAAAATTGACATTTTCCTTATAATTTACTTTTTTCTCAGATTTTTCAAAATTTTGACTTTTTCCAAGAATTAATCTTTTCTTAAATATTGACTTTTTTTCAGAATTTTGAATTTGTTCAACATTTTTACATTTTCCATAGAATGTACTTTTTTCTCCGATTTTTTCAGAATGTTGCCTTTTTTCCCCAGAACTTCTAGTTTTTTTCTGAATTTCTTCAAAAAAATTGACATTTTTCTTAGAATTAACATTTTTCTTAAATATTGAATATTTTTCTTAAATATTGAATATTTTTCTTAAATATTGAATATTTGTCTTAAATATTATTATTTTTCAGAATTTTGACTTTGATAAATAAAATAAAAAGATTCGTACCTATTTCTAGTGATAAGAAAAGCGATCATTAAACAAATTACAAGCAATTGGCTTTCAGATAACTTAATAAACTCACAATGGAACAACCAACAGTATTCAATGAAATCGATGTAATTGATTAGAAACCAAATGTCTTTGAGGAAAGGTGGAAAATGGGTCAAGTATAGAACAATATAATGACGATTTATAAGGAACATAAGACGTAAGAATTGACGATTAATGTATACCTGAGTATTATAATGGTATCTATTCTTTTATTTTTGTATTATTACTATTCTAACTATCATTTCATTTCGGTTTTGTCAACTGCTATGTAGTTAATTTATGTACCTAGATGTGTTTATTTCGTGTGCGTTTATGCTTTGTGAATCATTTCTTAAAATGCAAATAAAAAACAAAAAAAACGTTGACATCATTCAAAGGAAGGTTTCTTTCTTTTTTACTCACTTTAAATAAAAGTCTAAGATAACGTCGTTGAGGAATTCTCCCTCGTTAAGGCAGTGCAGGTCTTCGTTAGTGACGGAAATCCCTCCTTTTGCTGGAGGAGGGGGGTACACCATTAATCTGGAACACAAACACAACGTTAGACTAATTACATGGAGACAGTCAATCAGTGTTTTAAGAAGGGACTTATTAAAAAGAGAATACTATGTGTTTAAATGCATGTCTTGTATGCCCTACTGCAGTGCTTCTCAAAGTGAGCGCCCCTAGTGGTCTGTAGCACTTTGGGATTGCTTTTAGCTTTGAAAGGTGCTTTAGAAATACAATTTATTATTACTGATTGGCTGTCATTTGATTGTAAGTTCATGACAAACAACAAAATCCTTATATTTGACCACAAACTGATTGGCATGAGTAGAGTTTCAACCATTGGATATAGAGAGCACAAGATGAACTTTATTACCTCAACTGTGGATAATGTTTTTCAAATAAATAAGCAATCTGTCCAATCCAAATGATCCAGAGTCCATTCATCTTCAAAATCGACCCAAAATGTTTCAAAGTCTAACATAAAGAGAGTCAAAATGTTGACATTTTCTGGTTAAAACTGCCATATTTGATCCTGAAAATGTGAGAAATGGACTCCTCCACCTCTTAAGGTCTTGTCTTAAGATAAGATAAGATAATTTGTACTTTATCTTAAAACAAGACCAAAACTTTAAGAGGTGGAGAACAAGTCAAGACATAAAAATGTGCAGTTAAATCATTAAAAACTAGTTTTTTATGATTTAAGGGGTTTTGACCTCTTAAAGTCTTGGTTTTGACCCCTTAAAGTCATTGTCTCGACCCCTTAAAGTCTTGGTCTCGACCTTTAAAGTCTTGGTCTCGACCCCTTAAAGTCATGGTCTCGACCCCTTAAAGTCATGGTCTCGACCCCTTAAAGTCTTGGTCTCGACCTTTAAAGTCTTGGTCTCGACCCCTTAAAGTCTTGGTCTCGACCCCTTAAAGTCATGGTCTCGACCCCTTAAAGTCATGGTCTCGACCCCTTAAAGTCTTGGTCTCGACCCCTTAAAGTCTTGGTCTCGACCTTTAAAGTCTTGGTCTCGACCCCTTAAAGTCATGGTCTCGACCCCTTAAAGTCATGGTCTCGACCCCTTAAAGTCTTGGTCTCGACCTTTGAAGTCTTGGTCTCGACCCCTTAAAGTCATGGTCTCGACCCCTTAAAGTCATGGTCTCGACCCCTTAAAGTCTTGGTCTCGACCTTTAAAGTCTTGGTCTCGACCCCTTAAAGTCTTGGTCTCGACCCCTTAAAGTCATGGTCTCGACCCCTTAAAGTCTTGGTCTCGACCTTTAAAGTCTTGGTCTCGACCCCTTAAAGTCAGGGTCTCGACCCCTTAAAGTCATGGTCTCGACCCCTTAAAGTCATTGTCTCGACCCCTTAAAGTCTTGGTCTCGACCTTTAAAGTCTTGGTCTCGACCCCTTAAAGTCATGGTCTCGACCCCTTAAAGTCATGGTCTCGTCGACCCCTTAAAGTCTTGGTCTCGACCCCTTAAAGTCTTGGTCTCGACCCCTTAAAGTCATGGTCTCGACCCCTTAAAGTCATGGTCTCGACCCCTTAAAGTCTTGGTCTCGACCTTTAAAGTCTTGGTCTCGACCCCTTAAAGTCTTGGTCTCGACCCCTTAAAGTCATGGTCTCGACCCCTTAAAGTCATGGTCTCGACCCCTTAAAGTCATTGTCTCGACCCCTTAAAGTCTTGGTCTCGACCCCTTAAAGTCTTGGTCTCGACCTTTAAAGTCTTGGTCTCGACCCCTTAAAGTCATGGTCTCGACCCCTTAAAGTCATGGTCTCGACCCCTTAAAGTCATTGTCTCGACCCCTTAAAGTCATTGTCTCGACCCCTTAAAGTCTTGGTCTCGACCCCTTAAAGTCTTGGTCTCGACCTTTAAAGTCTTGGTCTCGACCCCTCAAAGTCATGGTCTCGACCCCTCAAAGTCTTGGTCTCGACCCCTTAAAGTCTTGGTCTCGACCCCTTAAAGTCATGGTCTCGACCCCTTAAAGTCATGGTCTCGACCCCTTAAAGTCATGGTCTCGACCCCTTAAAGTCATGGTCTCGACCCCTTAAAGTCTTGGTCTCGACCTTTAAAGTCTTGGTCTCGACCCCTTAAAGTCATGGTCTCGACCCCTTAAAGTCTTGGTCTCGACCTTTAAAGTCTTGGTCTCGACCCCTTAAAGTCATGGTCTCGACCCCTTAAAGTCATGGTCTCGACCCCTTAAAGTCATTGTCTCGACCCCTTAAAGTCTTGGTCTCGACCCCTTAAAGTCTTGGTCTCGACCTTTAAAGTCTTGGTCTCGACCCCTTAAAGTCATGGTCTCGACTAGAGATGTCCCGATCCGATCACGTGATCGGGGATCGGAGCCGATCACGTGATTTTCGAAAGATCGGGATCGGGAGAGAAAAAATCGGGGATCGGGATTTTTTTTTTTTTTTTTTTTTTATAATTTTTTTTAAATTTATTTAATGTTACAAAACTAAAATGACCATGTTCATGTCTTAAAGTCATCCCGAGGCCTTAGTTTTGGTTTGAAATGACACAACATCATGTATGTGTTGCTTCTTTTGGGCTTGTTTTCAGACCTGGTTGCTTATTTCTCTCAAAGCTGGCAACAGAGTGGGCGCGCAGTGTCTAGCAGTAAGCTAACGAGAGGCTACGTTCAGCTGGTGACTCGGGACTCGGGACAGAGAAAATGTCAGGAGTTTGGAAGTATTATAAAATTGAAAGCGAAGGCAGTGTAACAGCCAGATGCAATGTTTGCAAGGCGGAGGTTCCGCGTGGTGGAAAGAACAGAGCTACGTTCAACACGACCAATCTAATACGCCACCTGAGAAACAAACACCAACAACAACAGGACGAGTACACAGCGGCCACTCGGGTAACGGCACTGAAACAACCCACACTTTCAGAGACGTTTAAAAGGAAAGAGAAACTGCCCCAGAACAGTGAAAAGGCCAAACAAATAACAGCCAAGATAGCTGAACTCATCGCGTTGGATGACCAGCCGTTATCTGTTACCTTTTTTTTCTCTTAATGCATTGCATAAAGATCGGATGGGGAAAAATCGGTATCGGCAGATTGTCAAAATCAAATGATCGGAATCGGATCGGGAGCAAAAAAATGTGATCGGGACATCCCTAGTCTCGACCCCTTAAAGTCATGGTCTCGACCCCTTAAAGTCATTGTCTCAACCCCTTAAAGTCTTGGTCTCGACCCCTTAAAGTCTTGGTCTCGACCTTTAAAGTCTTGGTCTCGACCCCTTAAAGTCATGGTCTCGACCCCTTAAAGTCATTGTCTCGACCCCTTAAAGTCTTGGTCTCGACCCCTTAAAGTCTTGGTCTCGACCTTTAAAGTCTTGGTCTCGACCCCTTAAAGTCATGGTCTCGACCCCTTAAAGTCTTAAAGTCATGGTCTCGACCCCTTAAAGTCTTGGTCTCGACCTTTGAAGTCTTGGTCTCGACCCCTTAAAGTCATGGTCTCGACCCCTTAAAGTCATGGTCTCGACCCCTTAAAGTCTTGGTCTCGACCTTTAAAGTCTTGGTCTCGACCCCTTAAAGTCATGGTCTCGACCCCTTAAAGTCATGGTCTCGACCCCTTAAAGTCTTGGTCTCGACCTTTAAAGTCTTGGTCTCGACCCCTCAAAGTCAGGGTCTCGACCCCTTAAAGTCATGGTCTCGACCCCTTAAAGTCATGGTCTCGACCCCTTAAAGTCATTGTCTCGACCCCTTAAAGTCTTGGTCTCGACCTTTAAAGTCTTGGTCTCGACCCCTTAAAGTCATGGTCTCGACCCCTTAAAGTCTTGGTCTCGACCTTTAAAGTCTTGGTCTCGACCCCTTAAAGTCTTGGTCTCGACCCCTTAAAGTCATGGTCTCGACCCCTTAAAGTCATGGTCTCGACCCCTTAAAGTCATTGTCTCGACCCCTTAAAGTCTTGGTCTCGACCCCTTAAAGTCTTGGTCTCGACCTTTAAAGTCTTGGTCTCGACCCCTTAAAGTCATTGTCTCGACCCCTTAAAGTCATTGTCTCGACCCCTTAAAGTCTTGGTCTCGACCCCTTAAAGTCTTGGTCTCGACCTTTAAAGTCTTGGTCTCGACCCCTCAAAGTCATGGTCTCGACCCCTTAAAGTCATGGTCTCGACCCCTTAAAGTCTTGGTCTCGACCCCTTAAAGTCTTGGTCTCGACCCCTTAAAGTCATGGTCTCGACCCCTTAAAGTCATGGTCTCGACCCCTTAAAGCAGGGGTGTCAAACTCAAGGCCCGGGGGCCAAATCCGGCCCGCGACTTCATTTTATGTGGCCCCACAAGAGCTTGCAAAGAATATATATATGTTTATTATACGGTTACATGCCGATTTACAGAAGCACGTTGCCCCTACTTGGAGCACAATGCATCTCAAATTTGACTTTTTTCTCAGAATTTGACTTTTTTTCTTCTAAATGTCACTTTTTTTTCTTCAAAATGTCACTTCTTTTTTTTGATTGTGACTTTTTTTCCAGAATTTTGCTTTTCTTTTAAAATCATTTTGTGACATTCTCACTGAAGAGACTTGCAATTATTTGCCCTAGACTTCTGCTTTCAGTCGTAGTTAATCATGAAGTTATTATTACCTTATCCGATAATCCAATGCAGAGGCAATAATGTAATATAATACATTATTTTATATATATGATATATTTATATATGTATTTGTATATAGTCTTAAAGTTACAACCGGCCCTTTGAGTGCAACCATAATGCTGATGTGGCCCGCGATGAAATTGAGTTTGACACCCCTGCCTTAAAGTCATGGTCTCGACCCCTTAAAGTCTTGGTCTCGACCTTTAAAGTCTTGGTCTCGACCTTTAAAGTCTTGGTCTCGACCCCTTAAAGTCATGGTCTCGACCCCTTAAAGTCTTGGTCTCGACCTTTAAAGTCTTGGTCTCGACCCCTTAAAGTCATTGTCTCGACCCCTTAAAGTCATGGTCTCGACCCCTTAAAGTCATTGTCTCCACCCCTTAAAGTCATGGTCTCGACCCCTTAAAGTCATGGTCTCGACCCCTTAAAGTCATTGTCTCCACCCCTTAAAGTCTTGGTCTCGACCCCTTAAAGTCTTGGTCTCGACCTTTAAAGTCTTGGTCTCGACCCCTTAAAGTCATGGTCTCGACCCCTTAACCTGTTAAACCCCAAGGTCCCCGTCGGCGGGGACCCTGGGTTGTTTTTTCACGACACTGTGTCTCAGGGGATCTTAATATTTAAGAACCTATTAATGTGTTATACCAGATTAACGGAAATAATCTCAGCTAACTGACGATACAAACCATTTTTACCAAAACAAAACACAAGTCTCATAAGAAGCATCTAAATGACCCCTTAGCGAAAAACGCTAACGGACAGTGGCACAGAACTCAAGATAAAAGTACCCTTATTACTTATCGTAGCTACACATACAAGATACCCGATTAAAGCTGAGGTTCCACAGATTATTTAGGTATATAGTATCATCACGGAGTCATCCAAACTCGCGACAGCGGAAGCAAACACAGACATCACAACACGTACCTTTACGGAGCTTCTAGGGAGATCGTCTCACCGTAGCTGTCAATCTGATCAAAAGACGTGTTCAATGGCATTAAAACGAGAAAAAACGCGGCTGAATCGGTTAATCCATAGGTTTTTAACGTCTCTGTATAAAAAAAATTATTTCATTTATAATCCATAATTCAATTTTTATGTAAAAAATCGCAAAGCAAACGTTAGCTGCTAATGGTAGCCACCAGAGTGGCTGCTGCTTCCGGTCTAGGCTATGCAGCAGTCTAACTCACGCACATTACCAAATAAGGACTAGGTAGGAGTTCCCCTCGATTCCATTGGCTCTGACGGTCAGAAAGAGATGTCACATGTCAAAATCCAGCAAGGGGGGCCAGAGATATGGAAAATCCACCCAAATGGCCCCAGAAGAGGTTTTTTTTTGCTAAATCTGTCTAAAAAGGTCAAATATCACTTGTTTTGCATCAATCTTGATACAGGGTACTTATTATATGTTGTACTTTGGATTCCTAAAGCTTTTAGTCTACTAACCCATCATCCAAGGTTAGTTTTCAATATAAGTACAAAATATATTTTGGACGGACACTATAATTTACAGTTTTTTACCATGTTCAATCTGAATTTTCTTTCAAATAAAAAACATCTATATTTATTCTGACTTTTCTACATCCAACTCACAGGTTTATCATTACTTTGAGAAAAAAGATTATTAATTTAACCCTTTTAGAAGAGAAGATATGGTCATTTGTTCTGGGAATGTCATTTTCGAGCCTGAAACCTGAAAAACAGGCACGGGGTTTAACAGGTTAAAGTCTTGGTCTCGACCTTTAAAGTCTTGGTCTCGACCCCTTAAAGTCATGGTCTCGACCCCTTAAAGTCATGGTCTCGACCCCTTAAAGTCATGGTCTCGACCCCTTAAAGTCATTGTCTCGACCCCTTAAAGTCTTGGTCTCGACCCCTTAAAGTCTTGGTCTCGACCTTTAAAGTCTTGGTCTCGACCCCTTAAAGTCATGGTCTCGACCCCTTAAAGTCATGGTCTCGACCCCTTAAAGTCATTGTCTCGACCCCTTAAAGTCTTGGTCTCGACCCCTTAAATTCTTGGTCTCGACCTTTAAAGTCTTGGTCTCGACCCCTTAAAGTCATGGTCTCGACCCCTTAAAGTCATGGTCTCGACCCCTTAAAGTCTTGGTCTCGACCTTTAAAGTCTTGGTCTCGACCCCTTAAAGTCATGGTCTCGACCCCTTAAAGTCATGGTCTCGACCCCTTAAAGTCATGGTCTCGACCCCTTAAAGTCATTGTCTCGACCCCTTAAAGTCTTGGTCTCGACCTTTAAAGTCTTGGTCTCGACCCCTTAAAGTCATGGTCTCGACCCCTTAAAGTCTTGGTCTCGACCCCTTAAAGTCTTGATCTCGACCCCTTAAAGTCTTGGTCTCGACCCCTTAAAGTCTTGGTCTCGACCTCTTACAGATTTACAGAAACTCTGAATAAAATGGGAAAAGTAAACACGGTGCTCTCTTTTCCTCTCCCTCTCCTGACAGCCCGTCAGGCTCGTGCAGCTCGCTGAACCTGTAATGAGTGACCCGACAGTAAAGAATAAATATATGTATAACTAGTTTAGCTAGTTCCAGAGTAGATGAACTAGCTAAGTGTGTTAGGTCTAACTCTTAGTGTATTTAATTTTGCTCCACTCAACGGTCCGTCACAGCGGCGGAGCTGTGATCATGCAGAGCTGCGTGTTCTCCGTCAGCAGCAGCTGATCTGATCTCTCTCTCGCGTCCGGTTAGACTTCACTCGCGTTTATGTTCGAGTCCATCAGATCTAGATAGTTCTAGTTAATGATATGACTGCCTGCTTATCAAAGGACCTAAACAATAAGCGTTGCTTGGCAACGGCGTGTGGCCGCAAAGTATAGCGCAGCATTATGCATATGTTTATATGAGGGGTCAAAATCCCATGCTCATGAAATGCTCATATATTTTTCTCTCTTCATTCCCCACGCCCCAAAGTAAGTAAATAAATATACCAATTTTAGGAAAAGTAAGGAAGTTTGAGCAGTGTGGGTTTTATATGAACAGACTTACACATATTTCAAGTGTAATAACTGCAGGTTGCCTCGCTGTCAGAATGACAAAGGTCCTCAGTGAAGCACGAGCCCATGTTTCTCACGACATTAAGGACAACTTATTAAAAAGATCAGTTCAATGCAGCTAATGTCGTCTCAGTGTTATTGCATGATGTTAAAATTGGTTTGTCATGAATTTTGTGATAGATTGTAAACATTTGAAATGTAGCATTTAAGTGTTTCTCAGTTACTGTTTTAATAAATCAGACACTGATGGTGCAGCGCTGCACTGTACCTCTTTATATAGGCTTTTTTTGCGCTGATCAGGGGGTACTTGACTGAATTTTTTTTTCAAAGGGGGAACATTATTGAAAAAAGTTTGAGAACCACTGCCTTAAAGTCTTGATCTCGACCCCTTAAAGTCTTGGTATCGACCCTTTAAAGTCTTGGTCTCGACCCCTTAATGTCTTAGTGTTGACCCCTTAAAGTCTTGGTCTCGACCCCTTACAGTCTTGGTCTCGACCCCTTACAGTCTTGGTCTCGACCCCTTAAAGTCTTGGTCTCGACCCCTTAAAGTCTTGGTCTCGACCCCTTACAGTCTTGGTCTCGACCCCTCAAAGTCTTGGTCTCGACCCCTCAAAGTCTTGGTCTCGACCCCTTAAAGTCTTGGTCTCGACCCCTTAAAGTCTTGATCTCGACCCCTTAAAGTCTTGGTCTCGACCCCTTAAAGTCTTGGTCTCGACCCCTTAAAGTCTTGGTCTCGACCTCTTAAAGTCTTGGTCTCGACCCCTTAAAGTCTTGGTCTCGACCCCTTAAAGTCTTGGTCTCGACCTCTTAAAGTCTTGGTCTCGACCTCTTAAAGTCTTGGTCTCGGCCCCCTAAAGTCTTGGTCATTACTTGATCTCGGTGAAGGTCGTCTTGACTACAAAACTACTATTTTGATTCATTTTGGACCACTAACTTTAACCTCAAGCACAAAATAAAGTGTTTAATTTCCCGTATAAACAGTTCTATATTAGTTTATAAAACTCCAGCAGAGTATGAACCCTCACTTGATGATTGGTCCGGAGAAGGTGTGCTGGAGGTCAGTCATTTCCTCCTCTTCGTCCTCGAAGTAGCTGCTGTGTTGCCGGGTAGACATGCGTGTGCATGTTGCCATGGCGACCGGGCTCAGCGGCGTTACATCGGTTACAGGGGATCCCTGCGAGGTTTGCATCGGCTTCTCCTGCAGAGAGGGGGAAATTAAAATAACACTTTTAAACATTAAATTACTAATTTCACTTACAAAAAATATATATATTTAAAAAATGGAAGAAAAAACAGTGCTTCATTTGAACCACTGCATTATTATATCTGCTCTTTAATAAAAAACTAAATATTACACAAAGAAAAATTAAATATATATATTATTTGGTGTGTTTTATCTTTGATGTAACTGTATAAGGGGTTTTGTTATTTAGTAATTACAAATATAGCTGTTTATTGTTTGAATAAAATGATTCATTATCTATCGTAATTTTAACCTGTAAATCTTGGTTATTTCCCGTGTGACGTGTCCCTGAACGCACCTTGTCCTCCTTCTGTTTGGACGCCTTGTTGTAGTTCACCAGCCGGATGTTGGCCTCCTCGAAGGGCAGATCTGACGGGAAGTCGCTGAGATTGTTTTTCCTCCCGATCTCTCGCAGGATCTCGTCCAGGAAGTTCTGCTCCTTCGACACCAGGCCGTTCTCGAAGATCAGGACGATGAACTTCTCGTCCGACTCTGAGGGAAACCAGGGAACATTTTAAGGCCCGGACACACCAAACTGACAGCAGAGAACACGTCCCGACGGACCCGACTGTTGTGTCGCCTCGCGTCTCTGCGTCTTGGCCATGTGTCGCACTGGAACACACCGCAAAGACTTCAGCCGACGGCCAAGAAGCACGTACGAACTGCGCATGCGTGAGTGGCAATAACTCTCCTTACCAGCAGGCGGCGGTAGTGTGTATTCGTCATTCAAAAGAGGCAACAACCGGAAGACAGACTGCGTGATAACCGAGAGAAGAAGAACAGACTGCGTGATATAAACAAACAACAAATAGCGTGCGTTCTATTTTCCCTCTACAGCGAGAAGCTCACGGGGCTTTCCCGAACCTGTGTCGAGAGCTGGAGTTAAATGAAATCTCAGATTTGCCTTCTTAACAGTTTGTCTGGGTCCCTCACTTCCGTTTCGCTTCTCATGCACTGATAGCTGAACAGCCAATCAGAGTGATTTATTTTGCCGACAGCGTCCCGATTCAACATGTCGAATCGGCGGCGGAAGGTGTCGGCACGGCCGAAAAGACACGACGGTGCGGGACACACCAATCTGAGTAAGGCGACACGACGCTCATCGACGGCCTGACATCGATCGACGCCGAAAATCGGCTCGGTGTGTCCGGGCCTTCAGGGACACGAATTAACCTTAAGTGAGGTTGAAATGTATCATAAGTGTCTTTTAATTATAAATAGGTCACTTTAACACAGATTTTCTACTAAAATCAGGGGTTTTTCCAGAGAAATATAATGTGAGGGGGGATGAGTAAAGGTTCTTCTTCTTCTTACCATTTCCCCCCTTCTCCTCGCTCATACACACACACACACACACACACACACACGATCATACTCACGATCATACTCACACACACGATCATACTCACACACACGATCATACTCACACACACGATCATACTCACACACACGATCATACTCACACACACACACACGATCACACGATCTCTGGATTAATGATAGATACATTTATCTATCTATCATTAATCCAGAGGTAACACTCTACATACAGGTGTATATTATTTACACAGTATTTGTGTACTCACGGTCTCCGGCAGAGTCGTACCATTCCCCCGTCTTTTCCTCGTTCATGTTGAGTTGTGATCGAAGTCGAAAACACTCGTCTGCCGTCGTCTGGAAGAAAAGGACAGGGAGTTTCCGGATTTTGCACCACTCACAGCTGATGAGCTCGGACGCTCGGAAATACACGTTCTCCACCGAGTTACACTCCGGACCTGAACACACACACAGGAACACACGCATTAAGACACACACACACACACACACACAGGAACACACACACAGGAACACACACACACACACAGGAACACACACACACGAACACACGCATTAAGACACAGAAACACACACACACACACAGGAACACACACACACACACACACACAGGAACACACACACACACACGCATTAAGACACAGAAACACACACACACACACACACACACACACACACACACACACACACACACACACACACACACACACACACACACACACACACACACACACACACACACACACACACACACACACACACACACACACACACACACACACACACACACACACACACACACACACACACACACACACACACACACAGGAACACACACACACACAAAGACACACACACACACACAGGAACACAAACGTACAGACACACACGTACAGACACACAGGAACACACACGTACAGAGACACACACACATGAAGACACAGGAACACACACACACGATCACACAGACACACAGAGGAACACACACACACAGACACACAAGAACACACACACAAACACAGGACCACACACACAAGAACATACGCACACGATCACACACGAACGTGCACACACACGCGCACAAAATAACATTTAATAACATTGTTTATTTTGTATTTGTGTGAATGTTTGTGTGTATACTTAAGAGAAGAGTAAAACAAACTGATTTAACTATTTTTTTTACCTTAGAAATGTATTAAACAATTAAATAATATAATTAATTATTAGTTTCATTGTCCCGCTGCAGAATAATGCAGTCAAAAAGCTGCTTCTCTCCTACCTTCAGTCTCCAGCTGGATCTGGTCGTTCGAAAACTGAAAAGACAAAAGTCATTTTTCATTCCACTAATAAAACTTTAACTTGGACACAAAACACAGAACGCTGCGTCTCCATGTTTAACTGAGTAAAACCGTACGGGCCAAGGTTCATAGAGTAGCAGAAATAAACCTGTTTAAACCATCATTAGGGCTTTTAAGTTCCTTATTTGACAGACAGGAAGCCGGTGTAACGACCTGCAGCGACTTCGATGGATTGGAACAGCCCTTAATGTGGCGGACGAAAAAAACGAAAAGATATATATGTTAATAATTTAGTTTTTGGGTGGGATTAAATAAGTGTAATTAGATCATTTGTTTAAATATAATTTAGAATCTGTCATATTTTTGTATATGCATTTTAACACTTCTTGAGTTTGTATAGTATCATAATTCTCATGTTTCATTTCATTATTATTTTTTGGTATTATTGTTTTACACGTTCGAAATAAATCAAAAATGTAATCGAATTGGGCCTCAAGGTGCCTAGATCAGGGGTGTCCAAACTACGGCCCGGGGGCCAAATGCGGCCCGCGGACCATTCAATCGGCCATCAGCAAATTAAAAAAAGTATAATGGAATACGGCCCACAGATGGAACTTGAGCTTGTCTTATATTGTACTTCTTAAATATATATGTAAAAATATATTACACAGTATTCATAAGGCTATTTGTTAAATAAATTCAGTCAATTAAAAGTTGAAAACAATTTCTAACAAATCTAAGTTGATAAGAAAAAAGCCCAATAACTTATTTCCATAACAACCTTGAAATAAACTCTTCATACAGAGCGGTGCAGGAACGAGTCCTAAAATATGGAAGTGAGTTAGCAGGTCACCACTTCCTGTTCCCTCTCTCAGAGCCAATGGGATCTCTCCATAGGGTTTAGGAGAATATCTGGAACTAAGGTCTGTGGTTGAGACACATTGAAGAGACGGATCACGTTTTGTTCTAGGACATTAAATCATCAGCAGTGACCCCACTGTGATTTCTGAAGAGTTGACGTGTCTGAGAAACGATGGTTGTTACCAAGTGGCTGAATAGGACTACAGAAGTCGTGGAGGCCGTTGTACGTCATTACGCCGAACACGTGAACACTCCTCTAAGTTAGTTTCTGTTCTGCTTGAAAGCAAGTCCCTGCCTCCTGCAAAGTGTTCCAACAAACGCTTCAACTCGTTCCATCTAGAATCTGTGTGTTTGAATATGGATCTGAAGTTGGCGTGACGTTGCTTTTTGTCGAGGGAGCCAGCAGCTCGACTTCCTCGCATTATAATCAATCTGAAGTTTCTGTTTTAACCCTCCGGTATCACTGTGGACGTTTTTGTCCATATGGGTCATTTTTCACTTTTCATTTTGCAATAACTTTGGTTGTGTTTCTGCAAACGGCCTGAATTTTTGTAACAAGGCTATTTTCTCGATCTATTTTGGAATTCAAATTTCAATTTTTCAAATCGGTCTTTAATTCACTGTGTAACAAATCGACTACGCAAATTAGTCATTCGAGACAAAAATGTCCACTGCAAAATGCTTTGATAAAAACATTATATTAAAAGGTTTTTTTCACAACTTTTTTGGGTTCAATCGATCGATTGATTTTTTTGCATTATTAGTTTTTGCACAAAATCAGATTGAACAAAAAAGTTACAAATTAGTCATTCGGGACAAAAATGTCCACTTCCAAAAACTGCTCTAAAATGACAACAGATTAATATTTAAACTTTTTGGGGTTAAATCTTTCAATCAACTTCAGTCCTGATCAAAAATACCAAATGTTAAATTATGTTCAGGATTTTAACCCTTGAACTGCCAGTTTGAAAACATGAATTTGCGTTTTCTATGAAAAACATGCACAAAAAGGCAGTTATTTTCCATATAATAAATGTTGGGGGGCTTTTTCCAATCGAATGATACCGGACGGTTAAGGAATGAGCTGCTAACAAAATAAAGTAAACCCTCTGGAGAGCTGTGATGAAGGCTGATTTTTTCTAAAAGCAGTCTCAAGCATCATTTCCCTACATTGGATTGACTTTTCCAACTTATAACTGAACCTATGAGGCGATATACCTCTAGTGAGCGGTCCAGCCCTTCGTATGTTTTTCTGTATGAGGCCATCGGGGAAAAAGAAGTGTGGACACCCCTGGCCCAGATTAGGCTGTGCAGAGTCTGGAGGAAATATTAAAAAAAGTAATGGGATTACTCACGACGACGGGCTTGGTCACCATGCGGCGCAGAGTTCCTATCCGCACGCTGCGACACTCCAGGATGATGCTGTCACATTTATCAGGAGAGAGTTTGGGTTTCTTCGTCCTCGGGGAAAACTTCTCGGGGGGTTGGTTCCCAAACTGCAACAAAAAATAATTAAATGTAAACATTAGAGGGCGGGGGGTGGGTGTTAATTTCGTCAACGAAAACTATGACGAGAAATGTTCGTCGACGACCTTTTTTACAGGACGACGAGCTGAAAATAGATTATTGATAATAAAAACTATGACGAAATGTATATTTAGTTTTGTTGACGAGACGGGACTAAGGTGTTAATGGTGGACGACCGGACTTTCAAAATGCAGGGTATTTCCCCCAAGTGTCCGTCTTGTCTGTCAAAATGCATCTTACGTTTCTAACTTGCAATATCATTATTTCCGCTCTCTTCACTCCAGAAGAGCGATCTCCCTGTGTCTGGTCTGTGTGCGGGGGGCGGGGCCTAACTCTGTCTTTCTCTCTCTCTCTGTGTGTGGGGGGCGGGGCCTAACTCTCTCTCTGTGTGCGGGGGGCAGGTCCTCTCTGTCTCTCTGTCTTTTTGTGTGCGGGGGGCGGGGCCTCTCTCTCTCTCTCTCTGTGTGCGGGGGGCGGGGCCACTCTCACTCTCTCTCTGTGTGCGGGGCCTCTCTCTCTCTCTCTCTGTGTGCGGGGGGCGGGGCCTCTCTCACTCTCTCTCTCTGTGTGCGGGGGGCGGGGTCTCTCTCGCTCTCTGTGTGCGGGGGGCGGGGCATAACAGACACGCTGCAGCGGCATGCACACAGATTTTTAAGAGTAGTAGTACCGTTAAAAACCTTAACGTTACCCGACCTAGATATTACACAAGTAAAGTGTTAAGAGAGTGAAATGTTGCTTTATGAATTTCAACACTTGATACGGGAGGCTGTGGCTCAGTGGATAGTGTGCTGAACTTTGAATTGGGGGGTAGCAAGTTCGACTCCCACTGCAGTCAGCATGTCGTTGTGTCCCTGGGAAAGACATTTCACACCAAATTGCTCCACAGTATTGAATGTATGTTAGTCGCTTTGGATAAAAGCGTCTAACAAGTAACATGTAATGTAATACTGTCACCTTGATTCAGATTTCAGATTCCTGTGTTTGCCGAACTGAATTAGTTTAAAGAGAGAAAACATGTTGACTAAAATGTAATGATTTTTCATCGACTAAAATGTTTTGCGTTTTCGTCGACTAAAACTATGACGAATAAAAATGACTAAAATGTGACTAAAACTAATAATAAATTAAATAAATAAATACCTTGTTTCTAATTATTATTTTATATACATGTATATATAACAATCATTTAAGTAATAAATAAATAAATTCATAAAAATAAATAACTTTAAGTAAGATTAAAAGAACACTTACATTTCTTATATTTAAATTAGATAAATTATATTTAAATCCCTAACTTCCTAATGTCTCCGCTCCTCACCTGGTCTTTCATCCGGGATCTTCTCGGTATCGTGATCTTCATGTTGACGTCTTCAAAAAAGTCGGCGTTCATTTCCTCCTCCTCTCCGGCACTTTTCACCGCCGCCTCCACTCGACCACCAGAGGGCGCCGGAGAGGAGTGGGCGGAGTCAGCGGGGCGAGGAGAAACGCTGTCCAATCGGCTCACACTTCCTGTACTGGCATTATCAGCCTCCTCCTCTTCATCACTGGACAGAACAACTGTGGAGGAAAGAGCACTCTTTAAAGTAGAGACACTACATACTGATATACACCTGAACATCAGCAGGAGAGGACTCTTTAAAGTAGAGACACTACATACTGATATACACCTGAACATCAGCAGGAGAGGACTCTTTAAAGTAGAGACACTACATACTGATATACACCTGAACATCAGCAGGAGAGGACTCTTTAAAGTAGAGACACTACATACTGATATACACCTGAACATCAGCAGGAGAGGACTCTTTAAAGTAGAGACACTACATACTGATATACACCTGAACATCAGCAGGAGAGGACTCTTTAAAGTAGAGACACTACATACTGATATACACCTGAACATCAGCAGGAGAGGACTCTTTAAAGTAGAGACACTACATACTGATATACACCTGAACATCAGCAGGAGAGGACTCTTTAAAGTAGAGACACTACATACTGATATACACCTGAACACCAGCAGGAGAGGACTCTTTAAAGTAGAGACACTACATACTGATATCCACCTGAACATCAGCAGGAGAGGACTCTTTAAAGTAGAGACACTACATACTGATATACACCTGAACATCAGCAGGAGAGGACTCTTTAAAGTAGAGACACTACATACTGATATACACCTGAACATCAGCAGGAGAGGACTCTTTAAAGTAGAGACACTACATACTGATATACACCTGAACATCAGCAGGAGAGAACTCTTTAAAGTAAAAAATGTACCGTGGCTCATAAAAAGGTTAGCTACCACTTCTCTAAAGTACTCACTGGGGTCGTTGAGTTCGTGCCGATGTGCCGCCGCCGCCCTCTTCCCTTTGGGAGGGTTTCTGGCTCCCTGGTACCCCGAGCCCCCCGCTGAGAGACCGTTACTGTTGCTCAGAGGCAGCAGCGATCCTCTGGAACCCCTCAGGGTGGAGGCGGGTCTGTAGAAGCTCTGCTGCAAGCTGATTGGTCCAGAGGAGGACCTGAGGGGGGGTCGCGGGGTCACGGAGGAAAGCAGCGCCGCTCCACTGCCACAGGTCACACACATGCTGACGTCCTCACTGGGCTTTTTACACTTCATGCACACCGTGTGGTACACCGTGGGGCAAAGAGGCTGCAGGGGGGGCTTGGACTAGAGGGGGATTCAAACACATTAGATAGATAGATAGAAAGAAAAAGAAATATTGTTTTCTTGCATCACTTTAAAATGTTATGGGAAAATCAGCATTTTTCCGCTTGGCGCTGACGCTTTGTTTTCACCGGAAAGTGGGCTTAACGTTGCTCTCATCTATAGGTGTTCAGCAGAGGGGGTTCTGGGTAATGTAGTCCTTACCTCTGCTGCTTTGACCTGCGTGGGGAAGGAGCAGAAATCCTCGTGCGGTTTCCTGTTCTGCTGCAGAGCACGTCGCTTCACACTCAGCTGACCCTCGTCTGAAAGGAGGAACAACACAACGATTAGGAGGTTCAAACATCACACACACACACACACACACACACACACACACACACACACACACACACACACACACACACACACACACACACACACACACACACACACACACACACACACACACACACACACACACACACACACACACACACACACACACACACACACACACACACACACACACACACACACACACACACACACACACACACACACACACACACACACACACACACACACACACACACACACACACACACACACACACACGACTAAAACCTGCTTATCTCCCATAAAACACAGCTTCCAAATTCAAGCGAGCTCGTAAATAAACCTATTTCAAATGAAATAAATGCTTGAGAATAGTTGAAATGATTGTACCTGAGATCTCTGGACAGGTGAGCACGATGCTGTCCACTTCAACCCCCTGCGGTGTGGTGGAGAAGTCGTTTCTGCAGGAGAAAATAGACGATATGGTCAGAGAAACTGCCGTGTAAACATGGTGTTGTACAAACAGGTAATCAGAATTAAAACCAGGACTTTGGCTCGATGCAAGATGATGGGGAAAGTGTAACTTCCAGGAGCTTTCAAGATGTTTGAATTGTTAAATATATTGTTTATTGATATCATTTACATGTCTGTTCATTTCTTTGATTATCGTGCATGCCTTGAAGAAGACATGCTGCATCTCCAGGGGTTTATACTCGAATTAGACATTTTAATAAATAGGAAAAATATGCACAAGCCTTCGTGGAATTAAACGGCGTAAGACTTGACATCTCTCAAAAGAAACTAAGAAATGTGGGCTTCAGGGTCAGAAAATATGGAGATAAAGCCAAAGAGATGACCTTCAGAAAAACACTTTGACTCTGCTATCACAGCAGTGGAAGAAGCACCTGGCTCTACGTACACTCTGCTATCACAGCAGTGGAAGAAGCACCTGGCTCTACGTACACTCTGCTATCACAGCAGTGGAAGAAGCACCTGGCTCTACTTATACTCTGCTATAGCAGCAGTGGAGGAAGCACCTGGCTCTACGTACACTCTGCTATAGCAGCAGTGGAGGAAGCACCTGGCTCTACGTACACTCTGCTCTAGCAGCAGTGGAGGAAGCACCTGGCTCTACGTACACTCTGCTATAGCAGCAGTGGAGGAAGCACCTGGCTCTACGTACACTCTGCTATAGCAGCAGTGGAAGAAGCACCTGGCTCTACGTACACTCTGCTATAGCAGCAGTGGAAGAAGCACCTGGCTCTACGTACACTCTGCTATAGCAGCAGTGAAGGAAGCACCTGGCTCTACGTACACTCTGCTATAGCAGCAGTGGAAGAAGCACCTGGCTCTACGTACACTCTGCTATCACAGCAGTGGAGGAAGCACCTGGCTCTACGTACACTCTGCTATCACAGCAGTGGAAGAAGCACCTGGCTCTACGTACACTCTGCTATAGCAGCAGTGGAAGAAGCACCTGGCTCTACGTACACTCTGCTATAGCAGCAGTGGAGGAAGCACCTGGCTCTACGTACACTCTGCTATAGCAGCAGTGGAAGAAGCACCTGGCTCTACGTACACTCTGCTATAGCAGCAGTGGAAGAAGCACCTGGCTCTACGTACACTCTGCTATAGCAGCAGTGAAGGAAGCACCTGGCTCTACGTACACTCTGCTATAGCAGCAGTGGAAGAAGCACCTGGCTCTACGTACACTCTGCTATAGCAGCAGTGGAAGAAGCACCTGGCTCTACTTATACTCTGCTATCACAGCAGTGGAAGAAGCACCTGGCTCTACGTACACTCTGCTATCACAGCAGTGGAAGAAGCACCTGGCTCTACGTACACTCTGCTATAGCAGCAGCGAAGGAAGCACCTGGCTCTACGTACACTCTGCTATAGCAGCAGCGAAGGAAGCACCTGGCTCTACGTACACTCTGCTATAGCAGCAGTGGAAGAAGCACCTGGCTCTACGTACACTCTGCTATAGCAGCAGTGGAAGAAGCACCTGGCTCTACTTATACTCTGCTATCACAGCAGTGGAAGAAGCACCTGGCTCTACTTATACTCTGCTATCACAGCAGTGGAAGAAGCACCTGGCTCTACGTACACTCTGCTATAGCAGGAGTGGAAGAAGCACCTGGCTCTACGTACACTCTGCTATAGCAGCAGTGGAAGAAGCACCTGGCTCTACGTACACTCTGCTATAGCAGCAGTGAAGGAAGCACCTGGCTCTACGTACACTCTGCTATAGCAGCAGTGGAAGAAGCACCTGGCTCTACGTACACTCTGCTATAGCAGCAGTGGAAGAAGCACCTGGCTCTACGTACACTCTGCTATAGCAGCAGTGGAGGAAGCACCTGGCTCTACGTACACTCTGCTATAGCAGCAGTGAAGGAAGCACCTGGCTCTACGTACACTCTGCTATAGCAGCAGTGGAAGAAGCACCTGGCTCTACGTACACTCTGCTATAGCAGCAGTGAAGGAAGCACCTGGCTCTACGTACACTCTGCTATAGCAGCAGCAAAGGAAGCACCTGGCTCTACGTACACTCTGCTATAGCAGCAGTGGAAGAAGCACCTGGCTCTACGTACACTCTGCTATAGCAGCAGTGAAGGAAGCACCTGGCTCTACGTACACTCTGCTATAGCAGCAGTGGAAGAAGCACCTGGCTCTACGTACACTCTGCAATAGCAGCAGTGGAAGAAGCACCTGGCTCTACGTACACTCTGCTCTAGCAGCAGTGGAGGAAGCACCTGGCTCTACGTACACTCTGCTATAGCAGCAGTGAAGGAAGCACCTGGCTCTACGTACACTCTGCTCTAGCAGCAGTGGAAGAAGCACCTGGCTCTACGTACACTCTGCTATAGCAGCAGTGGAGGAAGCACCTGGCTCTACGTACACTCTGCTATAGCAGCAGTGAAGGAAGCACCTGGCTCTACGTACACTCTGCTCTAGCAGCAGTGGAAGAAGCACCTGGCTCTACGTACACTCTGCTATAGCAGCAGTGGAGGAAGCACCTGGCTCTACGTACACTCTGCTCTAGCAGCAGTGGAAGAAGCACCTGGCTCTACGTACACTCTGCTCTAGCAGCAGTGGAAGAAGCACCTGGCTCTACGTACACTCTGCTATAGCAGCAGTGGAAGAAGCACCTGGCTCTACGTACACTCTGCTATCACAGCAGTGGAAGAAGCAACTGGCTCTACGTACACTCTGCTATAGCAGCAGTGGAAGAAGCACCTGGCTCTACTTATACTCTGCTATCACAGCAGTGGAAGAAGCACCTGGCTCTACGTACACTCTGCTATAGCAGCAGTGGAAGAAGCACCTGGCTCTACGTACACTCTGCTATAGCAGCAGTGGAAGAAGCACCTGGCTCTACGTACACTCTGCTCTAGCAGCAGTGGAAGAAGCACCTGGCTCTACGTACACTCTGCTATAGCAGCAGTGGAAGAAGCACCTGGCTCTACTTATACTCTGCTATCACAGCAGTGGAAGAAGCACCTGGCTCTACGTACACTCTGCTATAGCAGCAGTGGAAGAAGCACCTGGCTCTACTTATACTCTGCTATCACAGCAGTGGAAGAAGCACCTGGCTCTACTTATACTCTGCTATCACAGCAGTGGAAGAAGCACCTGGCTCTACGTACACTCTGCTATAGCAGCAGTGGAAGAAGCACCTGGCTCTACGTACACTCTGCTATAGCAGCAGTGGAAGAAGCACCTGGCTCTACGTACACTCTGCTATAGCAGCAGTGGAAGAAGCACCTGGCTCTACTTATACTCTGCTATCACAGCAGTGGAAGAAGCAACTGGCTCTACGTACACTCTGCTATAGCAGCAGTGGAAGAAGCACCTGGCTCTACGTACACTCTGCTATAGCAGCAGTGGAAGAAGCACCTGGCTCTACGTACACTCTGCTCTAGCAGCAGTGGAAGAAGCACCTGGCTCTACGTACACTCTGCTATAGCAGCAGTGGAAGAAGCACCTGGCTCTACTTATACTCTGCTATCACAGCAGTGGAAGAAGCACCTGGCTCTACGTACACTCTGCTATAGCAGCAGTGGAAGAAGCACCTGGCTCTACTTATACTCTGCTATCACAGCAGTGGAAGAAGCACCTGGCTCTACTTATACTCTGCTATCACAGCAGTGGAAGAAGCACCTGGCTCTACGTACACTCTGCTATAGCAGCAGTGGAAGAAGCACCTGGCTCTACGTACACTCTGCTATAGCAGCAGTGGAAGAAGCACCTGGCTCTACGTACACTTGGGGCAGTGCTGGGGCAGCAGAGTCTGCATTTGAAGGATAGAGGAAGAGCAGGCCAGGGTGGTTGTTAATGATGCTCAATGAGTGGCAGCTGGGTGTGGGCCCTGTGTGTGTGTGTAAGCAGTGTTTGAATTGTTTGTGATGTGTTTTTTGATGCTACAAAAAAACAGGAACTAACAGAACCGAAGAAAGTTTTGCAGCTGCAGTTTTTTTCCTTTCCCCAGCAGAAAAAGGATTATAAAGGATTGCATCTCCAGAAAAAGGACTGATGATCATTGGATTACCAGAAAGAAGCTGCAGACTACCCGGGTTTGATTATTGTTTGTTTAGTTTCTGATAGCAGATTGGGTTTCACTGGGGTGGGTGAGGGGTTTGTGAAAGTGTTGTATGAATGTTTAATAAAATGCCGGCTATGTTAATTTAATATTGTTCTTTCTATTTTTATTATCTTCTACTCCTCATTGAAAGCAACCTAGTACATAGAAGTGTTACATTATTTGGTGAGCTAGCCAGGAGGAGTAGTTTGAGTTGAATAATTAGAAAAACATTTTAGCTGGTAGATATATTAATTCATACAATCATTTTTCTTTTCTTAATCTGTTATTCAAATTTCTCGTCTGTTTAGAAACTGTTTATCAATTCATTTAACTATGACTTCTGAGCAAGAATATGGTGTTGATGTTAAGAAGTCTGTGTATATTGAAGGTATTACAGCAACAGATACTGATGGCCAGATTGCTGAATTCTGTTTACCCTTTGGGCCGGTTAACAAAGTGCTACGGGCAAGGCAGTGGTGTTAAAGCTTTAGTGGAATTTGAGTCTGAGGAATCTTTTCTAGACCTAGCACCTAGCCAGTGGCAGCCGGCCCATAGGGGCGCTAGGGGCGCCGCCCCACCTCTTCCCACATCCTAAAAAAAAAATTAAATTAAAAAAGAAATATTAAAAAAATATATATATTTTATATTTTTAATGAACAAGGTAAATATCATACAATTGGTATCAGTAAAATGTATAATCTACAATAAAATCTCGTTTAAAATGGTGTTACGATGTCTAAAGTTACTGATAAGTCACATGTTTCCTGCCTGGCCTTGCCCGTGGCATTAGTTTATCATTACCGGGCGGAGCCCCCGAGCCAAACAGCAGCAACCAGCACGTTGCAAAAGTCTCAATAGTAAACTGTGCCGCCGAAACATAATTTCAGCCAATCAGCGCCGTCAAATATTTTGGTCACGAGGGCGCTCACGTTGGCGCCCACGTTGCTTACGTGCGTTGACGTGAGTTGTTTTTTAGACTCGTGAGTGACCAAGGTGACGCAGTATTTGGATGAGAATGGTGTGCAGGTGGAGTCGACGGACCTCGGTCCGCACCCAATTCCGTGCAAGAGCTAATCTCCAATCCTTTCGAAAGGAGAAGTTTGGGAGATAAATTGATACTTAAAGACCTTGGACCGGACCAACCCGATTTGTATATATCACAGCAAGCTCGTGAAAAAGACAAAACGTATCAACGAGGCTTCTCACCGTAGCTGGTACACCAGAAAGGCATGGCTAGCTGGATGCAAACAGGTAAATGCTGTCTTTTGTTTCCCATGCTTGCTCTTCAAACAGCCGGGGACAGATACGATCTGTTCAGAAACTAGACAAAAGTTAAACAGGTACAAACCACAGACTGCCTGTGTCATGGAGAATACAGTCGCTGGTTTATTTATGTCTGTAGGCCGTTGTTGTGAGTGTGGACGGTCGGAGCATATATAACGTTAGCTTAGCCAAGCTCCATTCAGAAAACAAGCATTCTAAAAGGTGTTTCTCTGCCGTCTGTCTGCAGACTTGTCAAAGCATTAATTCATGGTTTTTACTAACCGGTATCAGTATGTTGTTACTTCGGCATCATTTAGAAACGTGTATTACAATTTAATCACGGTAAAATATGTTCATTTTGTTGTAGTTGTAGCTCCCGAGCCAGCGCGTCTTGTTTGAATGATGCGAGTAAACACAGCTGGCAGCCGCGGTGAAACTCGAGCGACGCGATAGGAGCGTTTAGAGCGAAGCGAATATTCGCATCGCGTCCGGTCTGAACGCAGCATTAAAGTGAGCTTCGCGCTGCACTGGAAACGCGCCATTACATCACCAGAAGTCCTAATTTAAGTGGTCATTTCTCCCAAAAAAAAATGTTTTACTCACTATATCAACAGCCCCACCAAAAATATTTTCCACCAGCCGCCACTGCACCTAGCATTCCACAGTGTTTCCCAAGTATAGCAGACCCCGAGATTATGTGGCGTGTAGATGGAGCTTACAAAACGTCACAGACCCCTAAGAAAACCAAATCCACAGTGCGTGCAGAACTCTTGCATCAGAATGACAGCTCAGTCTCTGAGAGTGATGCAGACTCTGATGACAGTAGGACTCCTTTGATACGCAGACACACCAAGCTTACTCAAGGTGCTTCTCCAGAACTTGCCTCCAAAGCTAGAGGTAGGACAAAATCATTGCAGCAAGCTCATCCATTCAACAAAGCAGCATCAGACAACAGCATTATCAATCCCCCTGAGATTCAAAGGATCATCGTAGAGCATGCCATTAAGAATGATGGCTCCAATGCATCAAATCCAGGATCCAAATGGCTTCGTCCTTTCTCAGGAAGAGATCCTAAGCCCCCAAATGAAGTGGACTTTGAGACATGGTCTCTCCATGTGGAGCTTATGATGCATGATAACTCCACTGTTGATATCCAGCGACGTAAGATCTTGGAGAGCCTGCTTCCACCCGATTCTAGCTTAGTAAGACAGCTAGGTCCACAAGCAACTCCCCGTGATTATGTCAAACTTCTCGACTCAGCATATGGGTTGGTTGAGGATGGGGAAGAGATCTTTGCAAGGTTTCTTGGCACACAACAAAACACAGGAGAGAAAGCCTCTGAGTTTCTGCAGCGACTGCAAGCATTGCTGAACACAGCTATACAGAGAGGTGGCATTTCAAATGCAGAAGCAAACGGACACTTGTTGAGACAGTTTCGTCGTGGATGTTGGGATCAGTCACTTCTTCTGGCATTACAGCAAGAAATTAACTCTGCAACACCACCTGACTTTTCAGAGTTCTTACTGCAGTTACGTACAGAAGAAGATAGGAGAGCTTCTAAGCTTGATCGTATGTGTGAGACTGACCGTTGAGCGGCCCGACCAAGCAAGGAGGCAGAGAGTTCACATATATCCTGGTGTGGGCATTTATTTAATCATAGACACATGACACAGCCTCAATCTGACTGTCCATGTGAACACCATCACCAACCACAAGGATCTCACCACACTGACAGGAAAACAGAGCCTAAATAGACCCAGACCAATCAAACCAACAAGACACAGGTGGGGAGGGGGGGAGACAACACAGGGCACCAGGTGCACACAATCAGCAGCAACAGACATGGGGATATGATATGTCAACTTTACACAATTAATGCAACTTAACGTCATGATTAATACACCCTCAACATATTATTTGCACCCTGATTATTCTCAACCGCTGTCATTCTTACAATAGCAAATACTTTCGGCGCCCTCGCTAACTCCCCTTTCTTTTCAGGCGGAGCCGAGGACCCGACCAGCACCTGCGAGACGACATTCCAATCAATACGGTTTAATCAGTTAATAAATACTACCTCAATAATTAGTATAAATTATATAAAATGTGCAAATATGCAATGCCAAACGGTACTGTGCAATCACGCTAATAAAGTGCAAACTGTTCACTAAAGTGCTGAGTTACAAGGCCCCGAAGCCGTCAGTCCACAGTGACGAAGTTACCTTCGTCAAAGTATGCATCGTCATTTTGGGGGAACAAAAACAAAATCTGTAAATATGCAGCTTGTGCCAGAGGTTTTTCCTTATGATGCTAATGTACTCCAGAAGTACATGACAGAAACAGAAGATTTAAGGAAGCAGGTGGCTGAACTAAAAATGCAACTCGGCAAGAAGAAAGATCAAAGAACACAGCAATACTCTAACAACCCAAATCCAGCCCAGGAATATCCGCGTGCTAAAGCAGCAGCAGATCTTCAAGCGCAGCAAGCAGCAACACATCCTCCCAGGCCAAGGGCTTGGTTCCGTTTTAAATGTGGCAATGATGGCCACATAGCAAGACATTGCGGAAATCCACCAAATAAACCCTTGGTAGATCCGAAATACAATGAGTTGAAGGCAAGGCAAAAGGAATGGCAGAGCAAATTCGGCCATTTAAACTGGACCGGGTCGCAGTGGAGGGAATAACTGCACCCAGTGATGAACTGAAATGTCCCATACAAAATGAAGAAAGAGAAACAGTTACCAGTCAAAATAATTCTTCAACTCAGTCATCTGATGTTCTTCTTCCAAGAGGATTGATCGGCCCCAAGTGTACAGCAACTGTCACTATTGAAGGAGTTCAGTGTGTAAGCCTTCTTGATTCCGGTTCCCAAGTGACTACAATTTCAAAGTCATTCCATGAAAGCCATCTCTCACATCGACCAATCTTCCCTATTCAAGATCTTTTGGACATAGAGGGCGCTGGTGGTCAAGAAGTGCCTTATCTGGGGTATGTCCAAGCTAACATCCATTTTCCAGAGGATGTCATGGGGAAGGCAGAAGGAGTTGTTACTCTTGCACTTGTTGTGCCTGATCATAGAACAAACATGGATGTTCCTTTGTTGATAGGCACTAATACACTGGACCCTCTGTATGCAAAGTGCGCACAGAACAAGTTTGGAAAGTATAGTTCCAGAGCCAGCCATTGTTTCCAACTGGTGAAACATCTATACCAGAGATACAAAATACATCAACAAAATGGCAGAGTTGGGACTGTGAAGCTGCAGAGCAAAAATGCATCACCATTCCCGCAGGAGAGAGGGTGGCTTTAACAGGATATGCCAGACATGTCCCTGTAGCAGCTGATGTGACACTCTTGGTTGAGCCCCCTCAGTCAAACTTACCTGGTGGTCTCTTCTTTTGCAGTTACATCATGACAAGTCCATCATGTCCACACTTCAAGGTGCCTGTTCTGGTAAAAAATGAGACTGCAAGGGACATCACAGTACCTGCAGGTCACATCATTGCTGAGCTCTCTCTTAACAAAGCTGTGTCATCATTACCATCACATGATGCTAAAGCTACATCAAGTGAACCATCTCATCCTGCATCAGCTTCTGCAACGCTATGAATGTATCTGATTCTAGTAAACTTACCTTTGACTTTTCTGACTCTCCTTTGTCTGAAGAGTGGAAGGAGAGAATCACCAAGAAGTTAAATTCAGCGTCAGAAGCCTTTGCACATAGTGATCTCGACTATGGTCATACTACTGAGATCAAACATCGAATCCGCCTTTCAGACCCATCTCCCTTTAAACAAAGACCCAGACCCATCCACCCTTCTGATTATGAGGCTGTCAGGCTTCATTTAAAGGAACTTCAAGAAGCGAACATAATCCGTGAATCAGAGAGCCCCTTTGCTTCTCCAATTGTTGTGGTGAAGAAAAATAATGATGAAATCAGGTTGTTCATCGACTACCGTAAACTGAACCGACAAACCATCAAAGATGCATATGCTTTGCCCAACATTGAGGAAGCTTTCTCAGCCTTAATAGGGTCCAAGTGGTTCTCTATTATGGATCTTAAATCTGGCTATTATCAGGTGGAGATGGAGGAGGAAGACAAGTTCAAGACAGCTTTTGTGACACCTATGGGATTCTGGGAGTTTAACAGAATGCCGCAGGGAGTAACAAATGCTCCCAGTACTTTTCAAAGAGTAATGGAAAAGTGTGTGGGGAGCATGAACTTGAGTGAAGCCTTAGTCTTTCTTGACGACGTCATTGTTTTCTCTGCCACACTCGAGGAACATGAGGACCGACTTCTGAGAGTACTAAACAGGCTCAAGGAATATGGCTTAAAGCTTTCACCAAAGAAATGTCAATTCTTCAGGACATCTGTCAAATATCTAGGCCATGTTGTTTCAGAAAAAGGAGTGGAAACGGACCCAGCCAAGATAGCGGCCCAGGCCCAATAACATCAAGGAACTCAAGTATTTTCTTGGTTTTGCTGGATATTACAGGAGGTTTATAAAGGACTACTCCAAAATCGCAAAACCCCTCAATGACTTAACAGCTGGGTACCTGCCACCAAAGCGAAAGTCCTCCACCTCATGCCGAAACTCAAAGTGTGTGGATTTCAAAAAGCCCTTGAATAAGAAATGGACATCAGCAGCTGAGGACGCATTCAACACTCTCATTCACATGCTCACTACAGCTCCTATTCTTGGTTTTTCAGACGCCAAGAAACCATACATTGTGCACACCGATGCAAGCATCAATGGCCTTGGTGCCACCTTGTATCAGGAGCAGGAAGGCAAATTGAGAGTGGATGCCTATGCAAGCTGGGGACTCTCCCAATGTGAGCGAATATATCCTGCACATAAACTTGAATTCCTCTCTCTTAAGTGGGCTGTTACAGAGAAGTTCTTCGATTATCTATATGGAGCAAAATTTACAGTCATGACAGATAACAACCCGCTCACATATATATTGACGTCTGCAAAACTTGATGCAGCAGGGCATTGTTGGTTGACTGCTCTTTCCAGCTTTGACTTTAATATCCAGTGAGCTGGGAAAAAGAAACAAGATGCAGATGCTCTTTCCAGACGTCCACATCCTCATGACCAAGACACAGTGGATTTCAGTACTGAGGATGAAGATAACCGCATTGAGAGGTTCATTGCTCAGTTCCTGAAAAATGACAAAGGAACTGATTTCCCAAGTGAAGCTGTGAAGGCTGTGTGTCAGAGGCATCAGTTGTCTTCAGGTGCAGATCCAGGAGCAATCCAGCCTGTACCTATTGAGTGCCTGGCAATTGATGTCACTGCTATACCAGCAGGTTTCCGTCAAACTGATGTGCTTGGGTCCTGTACATTGCCACAAATGTCACTTGAAGACTGGGTACGTGAACAGGGACAAGATCAAATCATCAGTAGAGTAATTGCCATCTTGAATTCAGGAAACCGTCTGACATACAGAACAAGGCAGCGGGAAGACAGAGAAGTCCAGCTGATGTTGAGAGTATTGGATCAATTGGTCATGATCAATGGAGTCTTATACAGAAAACACATCAGCCAAGGAGAACCTTCCTATCAGCTTGTCCTTCCAAAGAGTCAGAGAAAAACATCACTTGAAAGCCTCCACGATGCTGTTGGGCACATGGGTGTGGAGAGAACCCTTGACTTAGTCCGTGGCCGATTCTATTGGCCACGGGTGGCCGTAGATGTCAATGAAAAAATCAGGACTTGTGAGATGTGTGTCAGGAGAAAGGCACGAGCTAAAAGGAATGCTCCACTGGTGAATATAAGAACTTACCGCCCTTTGGAGCTAGTCTGCACGGACTACCTTTCCCTTGAGCCAGATGGAAGAGGAACCAAGGACATCTTGGTCATAACGGATCATTTCACAACATATGCTGTTGCAGTTCCTACAGCAGATCAAAAAGCAAAGACGGTAGCAAAAGCTCTATGGAACAACTTTTTCATC
Source organism: Pogonophryne albipinna (assembly GCA_028583405.1). Taxonomy (NCBI): domain Eukaryota; kingdom Metazoa; phylum Chordata; class Actinopteri; order Perciformes; family Artedidraconidae; genus Pogonophryne; species Pogonophryne albipinna. Next base: position 307,839 of record JAPTMU010000114.1, read on the forward strand.
CACTATGGATTTCCTGAGCGATTGCATAGCGACCAGGGTCGTGATTTTGAGTCAACCCTGATCAAAGAGCTTTGCTCACTTCTAGGCATCAAAAAGACAAGGACTACACCTTATCATCCACGTGGAAATCCTGTGGAGCGATTCAACAGAACCCTTCTTGCAATGTTGGGAACACTTGAAGAGGGAGACAAAGTCAAATGGAGGGATTTTGTGCAACCCCTCTTTCATGCATATAATTGCACCAAAAAAAATGCACAAAAAATGAGACCACAGGCTTTTCCCCCTATCAACTCATGTTTGCCTCATGCCTAGACTCATGCCTAGCCTACTGCAACTCCCTCCTGGCTGGTCTACCTGCATGTGCCATCCGACATCTGCAGCTCATCCAGAATGCAGCGGCTCGTCTGGTCTTCAACCTTCCTAAATTCTCCCACACCACGCCGCTCCTCCGCTCCCTCCACTGGTTCCGGTAACTGCTAGAATCCACTTCAAGACAATGGTACTTGCGTACCATGCTGCGAATGGATCTGGCCCTTCCTACATCCAGGACATGGTTAAACCGTACACCCCAGCACGTGCACTCCGCTCTGCATCAGCCAAACGGCTCGCTGCACCCGCACTGCGAAGGGGACCCAAGTTCCCATCAGCAAGAACACGTGGGTTTGCTATCCTGGCTTCAAAATGGTGGAATGAGCTCCCCATTGACATCAGGACAGCAGATAGCTTACACACCTTCCGGCGCAGACTGAAAACTCATCTCTTTCGACTCCACTTCGAGCAATAGAATTACTAACAAAGCACTTATATACTAATAAAGGACTGGCTTACCTAAAGCCAGTTGAGTAGCACTTGAAATGTTTGGCTCTATGAAACCTGATGTACTTTATGATTCTGTTTTCTTCAAGGTTGTATCTTCCTGGTCGAACGCACTTATTGTAAGTCGCTTTGGATAAAAGCGTCAGCTAAATGTAATGTAATGTAATGTAAAATGTTTGGCCGGCAGCCATGGCTTCCAATTGACATTGCCTTTGGTCTGAGTCCAGAGAGATGTTATCACAGCAGTGGAAGAAGCACCTGGCTCTACGTACACTCTGCTATAGCAGCAGTGGAGGAAGCACCTGGCTCTACGTACACTCTGCTATAGCAGCAGTGGAAGAAGCACCTGGCTCTACGTACACTCTGCTATAGCAGCAGTGGAAGAAGCACCTGGCTCTACGTACACTCTGCTATAGCAGCAGTGGAGGAAGCACCTGGCTCTACGTACACTCTAAACGGTTAATGAGGTGTTTAATCTGCATTAATGCTTCCTTTGTGGAGTTCTGTCACAGTCGAAAGCCCTTATCGTGAAAGGAAACCACACGTTAACAGAAAGTCTTGCAGTGTATCTGCAGGGACAAACCGATCAGGAAATATATGATATTTAGGGGACAAAGGGGGTGAAATGAGTCTAAAGATATACTCCGAGTACGAGAGTCTTACCTTTCCTTTAAATCAAGGCTGCGTGAAAATAAATCAAGAACAGAAATGTCTCAATAATTCATTTTATTAAAGTCTACCATTCAATTAAAGATGTGAGAGACATAAGGACCTATATACTGTGGGATGAGAGAGACATAAGGACGTATATACTGTGCGATGAGAGAGACATAAGGACGTATATACTGTGTGATGAGAGAGACATAAGGACGTATATACTGTGTGATGAGAGAGACATAAGGACGTATATACTGTGTGATGAGAGAGACATAAGGACCTATATACTGTCGGATGAGAGAGACATAAGGACCTATATACTGTAGGATGAGAGACATAAGGACGTATATACTGTGTGATGAGAGAGACATAAGGACCTATATACTGTAGGATGAGAGAGACATAAGTACCTATATACTGTAGGATGAGAGAGACATAAGGACGTATATACTGTAGGATGAGAGACATAAGGACCTATATACTGTGTGATGAGAGAGACATAAGGACCTATATACTGTGTGATGAGAGAGACATAAGGACCTATATACTGTGTGATGAGAGAGACATAAGGACCTATATACTGTGTGATGAGAGAGACATAAGGACGTATATACTGTGTGATGAGACATAAGGACGTATATACTGTGTGATGAGAGAGACATAAGGACGTATATACTGTGTGATGGGAGAGACATAAGGACGTATATACTGTGTGATGAGAGAGACATAAGGACGTATATACTGTGTGATGAGAGAGACATAAGGACGTATATACTGTGTGATGAGAGAGACATAAGGACGTATATACTGTGTGATGAGAGAGACATAAGGACCTATATACTGTGTGATGAGAGAGACATAAGGACGTATATACTGCGTGATGAGTAGGGTTGGGTACCGAGAACAACATTTCGATTCCAACGGCATCATTTAGAAATGTGAATTTCGGTTCCGCTTTTCGATGCCTGAGGAAATGTTTCTCTCCGCTCTCCGTAGCCGACTGTATGACTGCGGGGCGGGAAATGTAGCGTTGTACCTACACTTCCTACAGCGTAACCTGAGACCAGGGCCGGCCCGTCGCACTGGCGTTATAGATGTTCGCCTAGGGCGCCAGATCTGTAGAGGCGCTGCGCTGACAGCTCTGGGAGGAAAAAAAAATGTTTTGACCGTTGGGGCTCATCCTAATGTTCGACCTTGATGTAACAACATTCATAATTAAGTAAATGTAACACCCTTTTCTTCCTGGTTACACTTTTCATTCGCCCTGTACGATGGGCGCTGTAAGTGATGAAAATGGGGGATGTTGGCTTATCTGGCGCCCGCAGCTCACAGCCAAAGTGCGAGTGAGCGAGGGAGAAAGGGAGGGAGAAAGGGACAGCGCTGTTGTTATTAGCATCTGGTGCTAGCTGCTCTAACGGAAGGAGAAGATGTTTCTACAATGATGTGGAGGAGAGTCCTCTCCAGTCAGACTGAGGCTGATATCTACAGCTCAGTGAGGTAAAGGACTCTGAGTGTTTAGATAGTTCACTTTAGTCTAAGTTATCTCAGTGGGTCTCAAACCTTTTGATCACAATTTATGTAAACACATATTTCCAAGGCACTCCTTTATAATTATTGGGATAAAACAGGTTTGAAATCATTCCAATGTAAACTATAGGACTGTAAACCAGACATATCGTTTTAAACTGGAGAGATACAAAAATATGCATAAATAAAATAGTAAAATAAGATCTGAATGAACAACAAAAATAAAATACGTTACATGTATTTGTTATTGGCTATGGGTTATTGGTTATGCTCACATACTTATTTAATTATTAAAATGTAAACCGATCTTTTTCATATGGGTGTTTAGAGTTGTACCCCCTAGATCTAGTCTCTAGTCATTCTGCTTAAAGTGCACCAGATTGAAGCATTTTACTTTAAAATGTTCAAACATTTCTTCCCGGTATGACTGAGAGGCAGATCTGCTGGTTTTTCTCAACAACAACTGTTCTTTAAATGGGGGGGGGGGGGGGGGGGGGTTCCTTTAAAAGTTGGACTGTTGTAGCTTCAGTGGTTCAGGTTACAGTTACATAGCAGTGAATATAAACAGACTGATTCATGTGAATATTACTGTAAACTAACCTGTGTAAAAGTTTCTCGAATAAATGTAATTTTCTTGGTGGAAGAAACATGTATCATTTTTTTACCCTCCCTCAAAGAATCGGAATTGAGAACCGTTAAGAACCGGAATCGAAAAGTAGAATCGGAATCAGAATCAGAATCGTGGAAATTCAAATGATACCCAACCCTAGTGATGAGAGACATAAGGACATACTGTGTGATGAGAGAGACATAAGGACGTATATACTGTGTGATGAGAGAGACATAAGGACGTCTATACTGTGTGATGAGAGAGACATAAGGACATACTGTGTGATGAGAGACATAAGACAGTGTGCAACTCGATTTTGACAGGATAACAACTGGTGACTTCTAGAATTGTGTGAGTAACATTCTGTTTTTAGACTTCTCTGTTTCAGTGTGTGTACTCTGTATACTTCTCTGTTTCAGTGTGTGTACTCTGTATACTTCTCTGTTTCAGTGTGTGTACTCTGTATACTTCTCTGTTTCAGTGTGTGTACTCTGTATACTTCTCTGTTTCAGTGTGTGTACTCTGTATCAATGCTCTGGAGTTGCTCTGACTGAAATTGTGATTTTAAATCTCAAAACCGCTACAGTATCTGTCAGGCAGAAACTTGGGACAAGTCATTTGACTGAAACCTTAAAACTGAACTAACTGACTGCTAGGGTTAACTTTGATTTAAACATTTGTAGAATACTAAGAGCTTTATTGAGTAGGTGTAACTGTATTAAGGGTTAAACTCATAACTTTATAACTTAGGGTTTAATGTAATTGTAAAACCATTGGGCCACTTAAAAGACAATAATAACTCAGGAGGGAGCCAGTCTAGATTTCCTTTTGAGGGCCACCAGCTGCAGAGAGTTAACTAATTAAAGGGGCGTGGCCCCACATCTGTGAGAACTCAGCAATCAGGTGTCCATTTTAGGTAGCACTTTCCTGGAGCGTCAGCTTCAGCGTCAGACAATAGAGTCCTGCTGGTGGCAAAGAGGAGGCAAATCCTACTTTGATTGAGCTAAGTATCGCTGGTGTTTTATTTCATTTGGTTGTTTAGCCCCTCATGCTATAATCATGTGTATTTTCTCCATTCCTGTTCATGTGTCCTCTCGCAATTATCAAATTATCACTGGCCCCGTGTATCTCGTAATCGATATAACCGGCCTGCTCTCGTCTATCCCACATGCTCCACTGACATCCAACATCTAGTTTCAGGCGGCCTGTGGAACTGCCAGTCAGCTGTTCCTAAGGCTGACTTCATCTCTGGCTACGCTTCCCTGCAGTCTCTGGATGTCCTTGCTCTCACTGAGACCTGGATTACTCCATCCAACACATCCACCCCAGCAGCTCGCTCCACAGCATATTCCTTCTCCCATACACCCAGACCCACTGGCAGAGGAGGTGGCACTGGTCTCCTGCTCTCTCCCAAATGGAGCTGTTCCCTCTTCAAGCTACCGAACTTCACTCCTTCCACCTTTGAATTCCATGCCGTCACAGTAACCCATCCTATACAATGAACCATTGTTGTTCTCGACCATCCACCAGGCGCCTTGGGAGACTTCTTGGAGGAATTAGATAATCTCCTCTCACACATCCCTGAAACTGGCCCTCCCGCTGTACTTCTCGGAGACTTCAACCTCCAGACAGGGAAGATAGACGAACTAACATCTCTGTTAACCGCCTTTGCTTTCTCACTGTCTCCATCCCCACCAACTCATAAAGCTGGCAATGTCCTTGATCTCATATTCTCAAGGAACTGCACTACTTCTAACCTCTCTGTAAACCCGCTCCACACATCCGATCACTTCTTCATTTCATTATCTCTACCACTTTCCAAACATAACAAACTAATCTCTTCTCATCCTGCACCTGTCCGCCGTAACCTTCGTTCCCTCTCCCCCTCTACCTTTGCCTCATCGGTGCTCTCAGCCCTCCCTTCCACTGACTTGTTCCAACTCCTACTTCTAAACTCTGCTGCAGAAACTCTCCTCTCTACTCTCTCATCCTCTCTGGACTCTCTCTGTCCTCTCACATCTCGGCAGGCTCGTCAGTCCCCTCCTGCTCCCTGGCTAAATGACGCACTGCGTGTTAATAGAACCGTCCTTCTGGCAGCAGAGCGGAAACGGTGGAAATCCAAACACCGTAACGACCTCCTAACCTATCAGGCTCTCCTCTCCTCTTTCTCTGCTTCCATCTCTCAGGCAAAAAGCACTTTCTTTCAAGATAAGATCCAATCTTCCTATTCCAACCCCAAAAAACTATTTTCCATCTTCTCCTCCCTCCTGCACCCCCCAAAAGCCCCTTCCCCCTCCTCCCTTCTGTCAAGCGACTTTGTTAACCATTTGATGATATTCGCTCTTCTTTTTCTGACTCACCTTTACTCACCGCTGGGTCACCAGACCCTCCTTCCACCCACACACTAACCTCCTTTTCCCCTCTCTCTCCAAGTGAGGTTCTTACCCTCATTACCTCTGCCCGCCCTACCACCTGTCCTCTGGACCCTATCCCTTCAAACCTCCTTCAGACTATCGCTCCTGATATTCTACCGTTTCTCACCCATTTCATCAACACTTCTCTAACTTCTGGTCACTTTCCAAATAGTCTCAAGGAGGCAAGAGTAAACCCTCTCCTAAAGAAACCCACTCTCAACCCGTCTGATGTTATAAACTACAGGCCTGTCTCTCTCCTCCCGTTCCTGTCTAAAACACTTGAACGCGCTGTCTTTAAACAACTCTCCTGTTATCTCCATCAGAACAACCTTCTGGATCCGCACCAGTCAGGTTTCAAGGCAGGTCACTCCACAGAAACTGCCCTCCTTGCTGTCACTGAGGAACTGCACACTGCTAAAGCAGCCTCCCTCTCCTCTGTCCTCCTCCTGTTGGACCTGTCTGCTGCATTCGACAAGGTGAACCATCAGATCCTCCTTCGCACTCTCCAATAACTTGGAGTTTCAGGCTCTGCACTTTCCCTCATCACCTCATACCTCAAAGACCGCACCTACAGGGTAACTTGGAGAGGGTCGGAGTCCGACCCTTGTCAATTAACTACAGGGGTCCCTCAGGGCTCTGTTCTTGGTCCCCTCCTCTTCTCCTTGTACACAAACTCGCTCGGATCTGTCATTATCCCGCATGGTTTTTCATTATACGACTGCTACGCTGACGACACCCAATTAATTCTGTCCTTTCCCCGCTCAGAGACCCAGGTCGTCGCACGCATCTCTGCTTGTCTAGCTGACATCTCTCAGTGGATGTCTGCTCACCACCTCAAGCTCAACCTTGACAAGACTGAACTGCTTTTCCTTCCGGGAAAAGATTGTCCCACTCTTGACCTGACGATCAACATCAGCACCTCTGTTGTTTCCCCGACTCAGACTGCAAGGAATCTGGGTGTGACCCTAGATAACAACCTGTCCTTCACTGCAAACATCGCTCCTACAACCCGCTGCTGCAGATACACGCTTTACAACTGTATCAGGAGGATACGTCCCCAGCTGACCCAGAAAGCCACGCAGGTTCTGGTCCAGGCTCTCGTCATCTCACGCCTAGACTACTGCAACTCCCTCCTGGCTGGTCTACCTGCATGTGCCATCCGACCTCTGCAGCTCACCCAGAATGCAGCGGCTCGTCTGGTCTTCAACCTTCCTAAATTCTCCCACACCACTCCGCTCCTCCGCTCCCTTCACTGGCTTCCGGTAACTGCTAGAATCCACTTCAAGACAATGGTACTTGCGTACCATGCTGCGAATGGATCTGGCCCTTCCTACATCCAGGACATGGTTAAACTGTACACCCCAGCACATGCACTCCGCTCTGCATCAGCCAAACGGCTCGCTGCACCCGCACTGCGAGGGGGACCCAAGTTCCCATCAGCAAAAACACGTGGGTTTGCTATCCTGGCTCCAAAATGGTGAAATGAGCTCCCCATTGACATCAGGACAGCAGAAAGCTTACACACCTTCCAGACTGAAAACTCATCTCTTTCGACTCCACTTCGAGCAATAGAACTATTAACAAAGCACTTATATACTAATAAAGGACTGGCTTACCTAAAGCCAGTTGAGTAGCACTTGAAATGTTTTTGCTCTATGAAACCTGATGTACTTTATGATTCTGTTTTCTTCAAGGTTGTATTTTGTTGGTCGAACGCACTTATTGTAAGTCGCTTTGGATAAAAGCGTCAGCTAAATGTAATGTAATAAGACATACTGTGTGACGGGAGAGACATAAGGACGTATGAGAGGACTCACCTCTGGCCTGGTCTCCGTCCCCCAGAGGGCATCTGGGCGTGCTGGAAGTGTCTCCCCTGCAGAACGATGCCCTGCAGGCAGAAGTTTGTTCTGTTGGGGGACGAAGAGGACGTCTCTTCAGGGACATCGCTGAAGGAGAGGGGAACATAGAGGAGAACATGAAGAGAGGACGTCTCTAACGTGAGAGGAACGTCGCTGAAGGACAGGGGAACATAGAGAACATAGAGGAGAACATGAAGAGAGGACGTCTCTAACGTGAGAGGAACGTCGCTGAAGGACAGGGGAACATAGAGAACATAGAGGAGAACATGAAGAGAGGACGTCTCTAACGTGAGAGGAACGTCGCTGAAGGACAGGGGAACATGGAGGGAAACATGGAGGGGAACATGGAGAGAGGACATCTCTAACGTGAGAGGAACGTCGCTGAAGGACAGGGGAACATGAAGAGAGGACGTCTCTAACGTGAGAGGAACGTCGCTGAAGGACAGGGGAACAGGGAGGAGAACATGGAGGGGAACATGGAGGGAGGACGTCTCTAACGTGAGAGGAACGTCGCTGAAGGAGAGGGGAACAGGGAGGAGAACATAGATGAGAACATAGAGGGGAACATAGAGGGGAACATAGAGGGGAACATGGAGGAGAACATGGAGGGGAACATGGAGGGGGGTGTCCGTACGGGCAGCACAGAGAACCTGCCATGGTGAGGGAAATGTGCACAAGTTGCTTTAAATAGCATTAATTATAGGATATATATTGTTAGCCCACGCAGACAATAATGGCTCGGCCAATTTGGACCGTCTCGGAGGAGGAGGAGGAGGAGGAGGAGGAGGAGGAGCAGCAGGAGGAGCAGCAGGAGGAGGAGGAGGAGGAGGAGGAGGAGGAGCAGGAGGAGGAGGAGGAGGAGCAGGAGCAGGAGCAGGAGGAGGAGCAGGAGGAGGAGGAGGAGCAGGAGCAGGAGGAGGAGGAGCAGGAGCAGGAGCAGGAGCAGGAGCAGGAGGGAAAGCCATGAAGAGAGACAGAGCTCCTATGTTCTGTACCTGAGTCTCTTGGCAGGCAGTCTGCTGAGGGGCCCGATGAGGGTATTGGTCCGGTTCTCATACGTCCTCAGAGGGTCTGGAGACGGGAGGCGCCTCAGGGACGGAGACTGAGGAGAAGCAGACAGCCGTCAGAGGAGGAGGACAGAGACTAACATCATAGCATCTGAGCAAAGACACGTTCAAAGAGGAGTTACATCTGGCATATTGATGAAGCCCAAAAGGTTCTATTGTCACAACAACAACAACAACAAATTATTATTATTATTTAGACACTTTGCTGGATTTTAATCTGTGTTTTCTCTACGTAAAATTAAAAACTAGTTCATTGAGTCAACATTATTAAAAGGTAAGAAAAAGGAGGAGGAAGAATAATAAGAAGTAATCGAAGAAGAAGAACAACAACAACAAGTAGTAGAAGATGAAAATAATAAAAAGGATGAAGACACTTTTTTTTACTACTTTCAAAAACCCTATTTACAAACACTTAAAATAAAGTGCTTACTTGTGGAAAATAAATGTACCTAAATGAAGAGGAGAACAACAACAACAACAACAGGAGTGTACCTTGGTCTCCTCGGGCTGCTGTCGGTTCATCTCCTCGATGCTCACCGCGCCCGAACTGACAGGAAACAGATATTTATTTATGTCAGACGTGTGTTTATAATAATACTTAAATACTTCATAGAGTTATAAGAGTGTGTGTTAATAACATCACCGTGTGCATGTGGTTCATTCACTACTATCGGCATCTTCATAAGTTACATTTAGGGTGAACTCATTCATAAAAATAACACTGCAAAGATGTTGTGTTTCGCTGCCTCAGTTTTGAGTGGAAATAAAAAAAACAGGTCGTAAAATAACTTTTAAAATGACTTCATGATGAATAAAGGTAATTTAAACAGCATTAATATTAGGTAAGTTATTTACAATAGAGAAATTCACATTTGTGCTAATTGTCAAGCAACACAATCATTCATTATCTCGTTAAAAATATTTCAAAATGTTGTCATTGGAAAAAAGGGGCCTTTTTTATTAATATCTTGGGGTCAGAAAACATTTTAAAGAAACAAGTCATTAGAAACAGGAATAGCCTACTCATCAGTGGAGGTGTCACTGGGGTCTTTTCCCAGTGTGTGTGTGTGTGTGTGTGTTGCAGTGCTGCAGAGAGAGAGAAGTGCTTACTCTTGAATCCTCTCATCTTCACCAGAAAGAGAAAAGCTCCAGTTGTTGTGTCTGTAGCCTCCATCTCGTCTGGTCTCTGATCTATCCAGGGCTTCAGGTGAACAATGAGATAACACACAGCGTCAGTACACACACACACACACACACAGCGTCAGTACATACACACACACAGCATCAGTACACACACACAGCATCACATGCAAAGCGACTTCCATACTCAATACTGTGGGCAATCCCCACAGGAGCAATTTGGGGTGAAGTGTCTCAGGGACACAACGACATGCTGACTGCAGTGGGGTTTGAACCTGTGCTCCCTTGATCCCAACACCAACGCACTATCCACTGTGCCACATCCCCACACACACACGTTGTTAAAAGCATCTATAAACAACAACAATACACGTGTCACAGAGCACATTTACCTTTCTTTTTGCAAGATCAATTCATTAAACTGGTGCTTTTATTTGTCCTCAATAAGTGATGAGCCGTTCAGAGACACTACCTACTGATATACACCTGAACATCAGCAAGAGAGGACTCTTCAAAGTAGAGACACTACATACTGATATACACCTGAACATCAGCAAGAGAGGATTCTTCAAAGTAGAGACACTACATACTGATATACACCTGAACATCAGCAAGAGAGGACTCTTTAAAGTAGAGACACTACATACTGATATACACCTGAACATCAGCAGGAGAGGACTCTTTAAAGTAGAGACACTACATACTGATATACACCTGAACATCAGCAAGAGAGGACTCTTTAAAGTAGAGACACTACATACTGATATACACCTGAACATCAGCAAGAGAGGACTCTTTAAAGTAGAGACACTACATACTGATATACACCTGAACATCAGCAAGAGAGGACTCTTCAAAGTAGAGACACTACATACTGATATACACCTGAACATCAGCAAGAGAGGACTCTTCAAAGTAGAGACACTACATACTGATATACACCTGAACATCAGCAAGAGAGGACTCTTTAAAGTAGAGACACTACATACTGATATACACCTGAACATCAGCAAGAGAGGACTCTTTAAAGTAGAGACACTACATACTGATATACACCTGAAAATCAGCAAGAGAGGACTCTTCAAAGTAGAGACACTACATACTGATATTCAGCAGGAGAGGACTCTTCAAAGTAGAGACACTACATACTGATATACACCTGAACATCAGCAAGAGAGGACTCTTCAAAGTAGAGACACTACATACTGATATACACCTGAACATCAGCAAGAGAGGACTCTTCAAAGTAGAGACACTACATACTGATATTCAGCAGGAGAGGACTCTTCAAAGTAGAGACACTACATACTGATATACACCTGAACATCAGCAGGAGAGGACTCTTTAAAGTAGAGACACTACATACTGATATACACCTGAACATCAGCAGGAGAGGACTCTTTAAAGTAGAGACACTACATACTGATATACACCTGAACATCAGCAAGAGAGGACTCTTCAAAGTAGAGACACTACATACTGATATACACCTGAACATCAGCAGGAGAGGACTCTTTAAAGTAGAGACACTACATACTGATATACACCTGAACATCAGCAGGAGAGGACTCTTTAAAGTAGAGACACTACATACTGATATACACCTGAACATCAGCAAGAGAGGACTCTTTAAAGTAGAGACACTACATACTGATATACACCTGAACATCAGCAAGAGAGGACTCTTCAAAGTAGAGACACTACATACTGATATACACCTGAACATCAGCAAGAGAGGACTCTTCAAAGTAGAGACACTACATACTGATATACACCTGAACATCAGCAAGAGAGGACTCTTTAAAGTAGAGACACTACATACTGATATACACCTGAACATCAGCAAGAGAGGACTCTTTAAAGTAGAGACACTACATACTGATATACACCTGAACATCAGCAGGAGAGGACTCTTTAAAGTAGAGACACTACATACTGATATACACCTGAACATCAGCAGGAGAGGACTCTTAAAGTAGAGACACTACATACTGATATACACCTGAAAATCAGCAAGAGAGGACTCTTCAAAGTAGAGACACTACATACTGATATTCAGCAGGAGAGGACTCTTCAAAGTAGAGACACTACATACTGATATACACCTGAACATCAGCAGGAGAGGACTCTTTAAAGTAGAGACACTACATACTGATATACACCTGAAAATCAGCAAGAGAGGACTCTTCAAAGTAGAGACACTACATACTGATATTCAGCAGGAGAGGACTCTTCAAAGTAGAGACACTACATACTGATATACACCTGAACATCAGCAAGAGAGGACTCTTCAAAGTAGAGACACTACATACTGATATTCAGCAGGAGAGGACTCTTCAAAGTAGAGACACTACATACTGATATACACCTGAACATCAGCAGGAGAGGACTCTTTAAAGTAGAGACACTACATACTGATATACACCTGAACATCAGCAGGAGAGGACTCTTTAAAGTAGAGACACTACATACTGATATACACCTGAACATCAGCAAGAGAGGACTCTTCAAAGTAGAGACACTACATACTGATATACACCTGAACATCAGCAGGAGAGGACTCTTTAAAGTAGAGACACTACATACTGATATACACCTGAACATCAGCAGGAGAGGACTCTTTAAAGTAGAGACACTACATACTGATATACACCTGAACATCAGCAAGAGAGGACTCTTCAAAGTAGAGACACTACATACTGATATACACCTGAACATCAGCAAGAGAGGACTCTTCAAAGTAGAGACACTACATACTGATATTCAGCAGGAGAGGACTCTTCAAAGTAGAGACACTACATACTGATATACACCTGAACATCAGCAAGAGAGGACTCTTCAAAGTAGAGACACTACATACTGATAAACACCTGAACATCAGCAGGAGAGGACTCTTTAAAGTAGAGACACTACATACTGATATACACCTGAACATCAGCAGGAGAGGACTCTTTAAAGTAGAGACACTACATACTGATATACACCTGAACATCAGCAGGAGAGGACTCTTTAAAGTAGAGACACTACATACTGATATACACCTGAACATCAGCAGGAGAGGACTCTTTAAAGTAGAGACACTACATACTGATATACACCTGAACATCAGCAAGAGAGGACTCTTCAAAGTAGAGACACTACATACTGATATACACCTGAACATCAGCAGGAGAGGACTCTTCAAAGTAGAGACACTACATACTGATATACACCTGAACATCAGCAGGAGAGGACTCTTTAAAGTAGAGACACTACATACTGATATACACCTGAACATCAGCAGGAGAGGACTCTTTAAAGTAGAGACACTACATACTGATATACACCTGAACATCAGCAGGAGAGGACTCTTTAAAGTAGAGACACTACATACTGATATACACCTGAACATCAGCAGGAGAGGACTCTTTAAAGTAGAGACACTACATACTGATATACACCTGAACATCAGCAGGAGAGGACTCTTTAAAGTAGAGACACTACATACTGATATACACCTGAACATCAGCAGGAGAGGACTCTTTAAAGTAGAGACACTACATACTGATATACACCTGAACATCAGCAGGAGAGGACTCTTTAAAGTAGAGACACTACATACTGATATACACCTGAACATCAGCAGGAGAGGACTCTTTAAAGTAGAGACACTACATACTGATATACACCTGAACATCAGCAGGAGAGGACTCTTTAAAGTAGAGACACTACATACTGATATACACCTGAACATCAGCAGGAGAGGACTCTTTAAAGTAGAGACACGACATACTGATACACACCTGAACATCAGCAGGAGAGGACTCTTTAAAGTAGAGACACTACATACTGATATACACCTGAACATCAGCAGGAGAGGACTCTTTAAAGTAGAGACACTACATACTGATATACACCTGAACATCAGCAGTAGAGGACTCTTTAAAGTAGAGACACAACATACTGATATACACCTGAACATCAGCAGGAGAGGACTCTTTAAAGTAGAGACACTACATACTGATATACATCTGAACATCAGCAGGAGAGGACTCTTTAAAGTAGAGACACTACATACTGATATACACCTGAACATCAGCAGGAGAGGACTCTTTAAAGTAGAGACACTACATACTGATATACACCATGAACATCAGCAGGAGAGGACTCTTTAAAGTAGAGACACTACATACTGATATACACCTGAACATCAGCAGGAGAGGACTCTTTAAAGTAGAGACACTACATACTGATATACACCTGAACATCAGCAGGAGAGGACTCTTTAAAGTAGAGACACTACATACTGATATACACCTGAACATCAGCAGGAGAGGACTCTTTAAAGTAGAGACACTACATGCTGATATACACCTGAACATCAGCAGGAGAGGACTCTTTAAAGTAGAGACACTACATACTGATATACATCTGAACATCAGCAGGAGAGGACTCTTTAAAGTAGAGACACTACATACTGATATACACCTGAACATCAGCAGGAGAGGACTCTTTAAAGTAGAGACACTACATACTGATATACACCTGAACATCAGCAGGAGAGGACTCTTTAAAGTAGAGACACTACATACTGATATACACCAGAACATCAGCAGGAGAGGACTCTTTAAAGTAGAGACACTACATACTGATATACACCTGAACATCAGCAGGAGAGGACTCTTTAAAGTAGAGACACTACATACTGATATACACCTGAACATCAGCAGGAGAGGACTCTTTAAAGTAGAGACACTACATACTGATATACACCTGAACATCAGCAGGAGAGGACTCTTTAAAGTAGAGACACTACATGCTGATATACACCTGAACATCAGCAGGAGAGGACTCTTTAAAGTAGAGACACTACATACTGATATACACCTGAACATCAGCAGGAGAGGACTCTTTAAAGTAGAGACACTACATACTGATATACAGAAAATGGCCCCTTTAACATCTTCTGGATGTTTTTGAGACCTTGACTTCCTATCTATTCTCCAGATAAGATGAACAATGTGCCACGAATATCAAAAACAACTGCCAAAATAGAAAAACACACAAAGCAAGGATATGAATACGGAAGTTTCCACCTTTAATCTAAGGAAACATAACCCACATTTAGTCAATTCATCTCCCATGTTTAGGAAAGCTCTACCGTAAACAAAATACAGGCCTTTTGTCCCACAAACAGAATTCCTATCAGCCCGATTTCCTCGAAAATCAAATATTAGATTACTTGACTCCAGAGCAAATGAAGCCTGTTGTAATCTCTTCCAGCTAAAACTCAGAGACAACCAGATGTCTGTTAGATGTATTATTCCAGCTCCATAAATCACAAACACTGTCCTGATAATGTTAGTGAGCGGACATTTGGATTCCTGCTCTGCTTTAGTACAACCCTGGACTTCCTGCGGCACAAATCCACGATAGAGACGGACACGATTAATCCAAACAGACTGAGGTGAGAGGACTTTGACTCTCACATGGTACAAATCCAAACAAGCTGCACTCAGAGGAAGTCTAACTCATATAAAGCATGCTAAAAATGAACAGAATAACACTTAATTTCTAAAAAGGCAATCCTAGGGCTTGTTTCCCCAAAGCTGCATTTGCAACATGAGATCATTTCCTCTTATTTTAGATATTTTAACGCAGCTTATTTGGCGAAGAGGTGAAGACACTTACAGTGAAAAGTTAAAATCTTTCCACTGTTGCTTTCAAATAAAGACATTTAATCTGAGTAAGTAAAAGTTAGAAGGCAAAGAGAGCACAGACTTACTCCAAGGTTGTTTCCTTAAATGTAAAATACTGAGTGTATCCACAAAGGATCCACTCAATTCTGCTTTATCCTTCCCCTAAATATCATGAAACGTGGGCTAGTATTTGTTCCTTTATCCTGCAGACAAACAGAAAATACTTACCAACTAACCAACCTCCTTGGTCAGGGTATTCATAATAATAATAATACATGTTTTGCCAACTTAAACACTCAGAAACCATGGATACTAACGTCTTGTACAACTCCTACATTTGTCTGTAATAAACGAGTGTCGATCTATTGAGAAATTTGACACGACCAACATTTGTCAATAATATTTGTGCAATAAATACCTCTTACACGAGACGGTAAAACATGAAATTAGATGATTGCCTCTATTTTTAGACATTTGACTTCGTGCTGACTTGGCTTAGAGGTGAAACGAACACACTATTGCTTTCTATTTGAGGAATATATATGACCTACACGAATAAAGCAAGACAAAACCCTGAAATATCTAACAGGTTCGTCCTCTCCAAAGTAGAAAAATCCAAGTCCAAAACCAACAATGTGTTTATCTTAGTCCTTCCTGACTTCCTGTCTGAGGTCCAAGTCCGTTTGTTTCTTCATACTGAAGACGTCAATCTTTAAAAACAGATTAATTATGCATAAAGCTTTATCCTTGCTTTCTCACATCGCAGTAGTAACGACATCTTATACCAAGATAAGCTCTTCTTCTGTATGTCTAGTGGCCGGTGAGCCTGTCAATAACATGTTTTTAATACCCTCAAGTATTAGTTTTTTGTAATGCGTAGCCTTAAACTTAAAATGTGAACTAAAGGAGTTTCTTTCCAATGGTTTACCAGATAAAGAAAACTGAGGAGTTGGGCATTCGAGGAATCATTTATCCCAGTATTTTATGAACTAAGATGAGTGATCATGCACTTAAAGACCTGTTTCTGAAGATAAGAAAGCAATAGCTGAAGGACGGGAAAATGTGACAAGATATAAAAAGGGTTGATGAACATGTGTTACTTTGGAAAAACGATTATACATTACACAAGCTCAGTCAGTTTGTGGACATATCTGGGGGAGCTTCATGGAGTTTTTGAAATAAACATATTTGTAGTGATGAATAAAGGACATACATAGGACACAGTGTTTTCTGTACTTGTAGATTATTAAGAAATACATATTACACCTAACACAGTGAAAGGCTGGAGGAGGGACAACTGAAATAAGATTCTAAAAGTTCATTGTGATCTTCAAGATTTCTGTATAATTGCTGTAACATCTTTAAACTCACATGCTTGAATGATAATGTCTTTATTTTTCTAGCCTATGCTTTAAAGGATACACTGGTTAACTGCTGATTCTTATCAATATATTAATGTTTTGTTACAATTAGGTAAAAAAAATGCCAGAAACAGCATGACACATTTCTGTTTACAATTACTATTAATGCCAGCCAGCTAATTCTTGAAGCTATGGAGTTAGCATGCTAGTTTGGAGACTAGTAGTGGGTGTCACTTAATGTTTTATTATCTTATTATTTAAGTGTTTATGTGTTGTTAATGTGATGTCTAACAGTGAAGCAAAAGGCAGGAAGGCCTGTCTGTCTCCGCTGTCTGTTAACCATCATATTGAAGCTTAGCTAACGGTGCTAACTTGAACCTTTCATGACCAAATATTTAGTTTAAAATCAACCGAACCGAGCCGGACCAAAACCCCCCCATCCATGTACAATCTTCCACATCTAAGGCCCGAATATGTGGCACTGTCACCGGCCTGTAAGTGCCAATAGCACCCCGGCTAGCAGATGATGTTTAAAATAAAGCCTTATAAAGCTAACGGTAGCCATTTAGCTCCCACTGAGCTACATACACTATGAAGCTAACGTTAGCAGCTTAGCTTCCATTGGGCTCCGTAGGCTACACTATGAAGCTAACGTTAGCCACTTAGCTCCCACTGAGCTACATACACTATGAAGCTAACGTTAGCCACTTAGCTCCCACTGAGCTACATACACTATGAAGCTAACGTTAGCAGCTTAGCTTCCATTGGGCTCCGTAGGCTACACTATGAAGCTAACGTTAGCCACTTAGCTCCCACTGAGCTACATACACTATGAAGCTAACGTTAGCCACTTAGCTCCCACTGAGCTACATACACTATGAAGCTAACGTTAGCCACTTAGCTCCCACTGAGCTACATACACTATGAAGCTAACGTTAGCCACTTAGCTCCCACTGAGCTACATACACTATGAAGCTAACGTTAGCCACTTAGCTCCCACTGAGCTACATACACTATGAAGCTAACGTTAGCCACTTAGCTCCCACTTAACTCCATAATTTCTACCCTAAAATCTACCTCCTGCAAGCCGAATTCGGAGCTCTGTGTGCGGGTAAAAAATATCAGATGGTCGATCGGAGTGTCACGACTGGGTGTCATGGCGTACCTTCAAAGAGAAAGCTGCGGTTGTGGGCCATGTTTATTCCATTCCTCAGATGATATAGTTGCTCTCATCGGAGACCCGGGGCAGCGGGTCGGCTCTATGAAGCTGCCGGGACTGGAGCTCCGATCCTCGGCTAGAAAGGCACCGCAACAACGGCCAAACTACAGGAGGTCTGACAACTGAGCCTTCAAAATAAAAGCTCAAAGTGTCAAGTGTATTTCACACAAACATTCTAGAGCTATAAGATAAGATAAAATAAGATAAGATGGTCCTTCATTGATTGATAGGGTGTCATAGCAGCAACAGGATAAGACAGAAACAAAGATAGTACACATGAGAATATACACATGGGATAATAAGAATATAAATAAAATAAGGATAACTATGTAGTTAGAAGAGTCAGAAGAAGTGCAAAGTAGCATAACATGGAAGTACTCTTGAGTAAAGTACAAGTACCCTAAAATTGTAGTTAAATACAGTCAGGGCCAACTTGGGGCCCCAAGCGACATTGTGAGATGAGCCCCCCCCCTAAATCTGTATTCAAACGTAGTTCCCTCTGTCAGCAATGTATCAACAACTACACACACATTGCTATCAGTACTTCTCTGTGTTGTGGTTGACATGATGACGACTGTTAGGAGTTAAGGGGAGAGGCTGAGCGTCACCATGAAATTTGCAAATTGACATAAAAATGAATAAGAGGGGAAAAAATGCTCCATGTTTTTCAGGCTGTAAACTTGAACTGTTATGAAAGCCAACTAGACAGACAGTGTATCTTCCTCCTGTACATCAGCAGATCAAAGGCATCACATACTTGAATGAATGTTAAATAAAGAATGCTGGAAATAACTGCATCTCCATTAGCCTGATGCTCTGCAGAGACTGCCTTCTTCATGTCGTGAATTGCAGCTGATGTTTTAATATGGCAATTGGCAAAAGTTTGATATTTGACTTAATACAATAACCCACCTTCGAGTGATGCTCTAGTTTCTTCATGTTTTGTTTTTTCCCCTCTTGCTTGCGCCGGACTGAAACTGTCTCTTCACCGCATCTCTTCACCTGCACTAGTGGCCCTATCAAAGCCGTGATTGGTCAGATGTCGATTCATTGCAACGGTGTCGGGTTACAGACGTGCTCCCCTTAGAGGCTTCTCAATTCCTAAATTTCCCCTCCTCGACTCCTCGACTCCTCGACTCCTCGGTCCTCCGGTAGTGACCCGGAAATGAAAACAGAGAGAGGGGGGGATATATCCAGTCTCTGATTGTGTTGTTATTATTATGAGTGCTCTCATACTTGTTTGATTCTGATATTGTATATATTTATATATATATATATATGTGTGTGTCCGCATCTGTAGCCTGTTATTGTCTCATTACACCGCACTGTGAATGAATCAAAGTAAATATATAAGTCATCATGAACACATCTGTCCATCAGTCAGAGGGCTGCTGTGCCTCCTGTCATCATTAATGGACGTCTCTTTAAAATGACCGCTCAGAGGAGAGGAGTTCTCATTTCTCTAACCGCCTGCTGCTTCCTCTCCTCTCTCCTCGGTTCCCCTCCTCCAGTCCTCCGCTCGCATCTCCTGTGGGCGGGACTAAGTCTCGAGGATAGGAGGGGGGTGCGCGGAGAACTGTGAGGAAAACTGCGCACAGCAGCTGAGGCCCTCTGGGCGGGGCCCCCTGCGCAAGGCGGGGCCCCATGCAGCCTGCGTGATTGGCCTGTAGGGAGGGGCTGCCCTGAATACAGTAGCCTACTTTGGTAAATGTACTTAGTTACTTTACACCCCTGTTATTAGGCTACTATAGCCTCATCCCAATACCCCTCCTCGACTCCTCTCTTCCCCTCCTCCGGGACATGACCCGGAAATCAATCAAGACACGCCATTTTGAAGGACGTCCCAATAGCTGAAATGCACACGGAGGAGTCGAGGAGGGGTGAGGGAGGAGGGGTGATGGAGGAGACGAAAGGGAGGATACACGCGAGCAGACTAAGCGGAAGTGTTTTCACTACTCGCGTATAAAAGCCCCGCCCCCACCTTCACAGCTGGTCGGTTTCAACAGAGGAAAACCGACAACTGGAAGATGAGTGGAAAAGCGTCACATAAATGTATAAGTGCTCACAGCTCCGTGGGAATGATTATGTGCAATTCATTTCTAAAAGGCTTTCACATTACTGTAATTATATTTTTATTTAAATGTAGGCTACATTTTACACCAAAACGGAACACAAAAGCAGGACCAACCATCATACATTGAATTCCTTGACTAACAAGAGAAAGATTCATTCATTTAAATAAATATTTAACCAGAAATGGGCCCGTTCTAAAAGTTATTCAGTTCAGCCCGATGAGAGGGGATACAGCTGTGCGCATGTCATCATTAACAGACGTCGTTTAAAAGTGACATTTGAGTGAATGAGGACATCCCAATTAATACCTGAGGACTCCTCTGTCCTCGCGTCACCTCCTCCTGTCTCTCGCTTGCATCTTACGGAGGCGGAGCTAAGATGCAAGGAAGGGACGCGAGTAAGGGAAAGGAGGAGTCGAGGAGGGGTATTGGGATGAGGCTACAAGCAGACTACGCGGAAGTGTTTTCACTACTCGCATATAAAAGCCCCGCCCCCACCTTCACAGCTGGTCGCAGGGGCGGCGGGTACTGCAGGCTAGGGAAGACTAATCCCAACAGGAGCGTCTGCGCTGCGCTGCGCTGCGGCGTTTTTAGCGATCGCGGCCACTCTAGTCAATGGGTGCTATTCCACCAGACCCGCTGCGCCGCGGCTCGAAGCGTCCCAGAAGCTCCTCGCCGCAAGGAATTTCTAAAATATAGGATGAATCCTATTTTTGACGCGGCGCAGCGCAGGCAGGAAGTGATGAAAATCACCTTGTTGTCTCCTTTGCTGGTTGAGGGGGTGCATCCAAAACCGGCTCCTTCTCCTCCCCCCACCCCGTAGTCTTTCAAGTAGGAGAATACATGCCAGCGTTCTCCTCCGGTTTACAGGCACTGTAAATTATTTATATATATAGAATAATTATGATGATGAATGCATATTTTTTTACCACTAAAATACAGCAACACATCTTTGATTCATGTCGTTTATAACTGGAATATTACAATTATTATTAACTGTGTCTGTAGTCTACAACCCAACAAAATAGGAAATAACAACAATAAACACGATTTAAACAGACACAAACATAAACCATTTAACTACGTAGCCTACTTACTTGTAGAAGTACAAATGTCCAGGAAATATTCCAAAATCAACAACAACTGCGAGGCTGCACACACGACGCTCCGCTTCCGCAACGTTTTGAAACGCGCCTGGTGGGTTATGACGCAGGAGGAGGTCGCAGCGCGGCGCAGACGCTGCCCGTGCGATCAGGGGGTAAGCCTTCCCAATTATTTTTGTCACTGCATGCAAGAAAAATATAATGTATAATGTTTGTGTCTTTGACATTAGTGCTGCTATGCAGCCACCTGTGCCCTGTACTACGAAGCCAGTTCAACAGACCCTGGATACGTTTGAGTTATGATATCTTAACTAACCCTAACAAACGCTCTCGCTAAACGGTCCTACGACGCTGGTTATCAACTCGGTAAATCAAGCCAGGGTTTCTCTCTCCAGCTGAGAGCGCGTTCACGTGAAAGGGTTAGCAACATTTAGCAGCGTCATACTTCATTAATGAAAAGTAAACTAATATTAGACAAATATGAACTTTAAACATCCATGACTTAAACACTTGATCCAGGATCAAAGCCACAGAGCTGCACCTGCAAGGTGAATACAGCTGGTAACAGAACAAGTGTTTGAATGCGTACATTAACAGGTTTATGATATCACTGCCCGTCTAAGACACCATCTGACTTTCATTACATTTGACTCGAGTGTTTCCTCAACTTAATGTATTGCTTAAAATAATCCTTCTGCATCCAGTCTGTGACACTGTGAGTGTTGCACGGCCAGATACGGCTCAGCTGACTCAGATCAGGAGATATATGATAGATTATGAAATTATATGATCGATGATCTGATTGATGATGTGATATGAATGATAAGTGTGACACGTCGGCGTCTTCTCTTCATACGGAAGTTTAAACTGTATTTCCTTTATACTTAATAGATTTAAACTCCGCACACTGAGCTCTGATCAGGCGGTGCCCGTGCTTTCACTGAGTTGATCTCTTTTCTATAGACGCCGCGGCCGGAGGCAGGCAGCATCAGGTAAAACAAGTTATTTAGCCTTCCCAAACCTGAGCCTCACGCGCCTATGCTGGTCGGTTTCAACAGAGGAAAACAGACAACTGGAAGATGAGTGGAAAAGCGTCACATAAATGTATAAGTGCTCACAGCTCCGTGGGAATGATTATGTGCAATTCATTTCTAAAAGGCTTTCACATTACTATAATTATATTTTTATTTAAAGGCTACATTTTACACCAAAACGGAACACAAAAGCAGGACCAACCATCATACATTGAATTCCTTGACTAACAAGAGAAAGATTCATTGATTTAAATAAATATTTAACGACAAATGGGCCGGTTCTAAAAGTTCTTCAGTTCAGCCCGATGAGAGGGGATACAGCTGTGCGCATGTCATCATTAACAGACGTCGTTTGAGTGAACGAGGACATCCCAATTAATACCTGAGGACTCCTCTGTCCTCGCGTCACCTCCTCGTGTCTCTCGCTCGCATCTTACGGAGGCGGAGCTAAGACGCAAGGAAAGGAAGCGAGTGAGGGAAAGGAGGAGTCGAGGAGGGGTATTGGGATGAGGCTAGTATGTACAACATGCGTCACCATGCTTTTATTTTGAAGGTTATTTCCGGAAGTCCATTGTTTTGATCAGGGTGGGTTTAGTAGCTTACTGAAGGAGCCTAGAGTCTGCCAACTTTATATTTTGAAAGACATTAAAGGTGGGGTAGGTAAGTTTGAGAAACCGGCTCGAGATACACTTGTTGTTATATTCCATGGAATGCTCTGAACATCCTGATAGCAATGAATATCTGAAGTGCTTTGACAACAAATCCATACAAATATCATCTCTGGAAGCCGTGGTGCTGTAAAAAGCACGACCAATCATCTGAGCCGGCTAAAGTAACTGGATGGCCTACCTGCCTGTCAGCCTTCCATCTGGGCACAAACTGACCTCGTGTCCTCATTGGTCATGAGGCGTTCGTGTGTTGGAGGAGGGGCTCTGTGAGGAAGGGGCAGGTTTTCTCCAGCTGTGTATTTTCAAATTCTAGCGCACTCGAGCTGGTTTCTCCAGAATGACCTACCCCACCTTTAATGCTGATTTTATGATGCATACATGTTAGTATCTTCAATAAATACATACTCAAACACGCTGGAGAGTATGTACAATATAAATAAAGTACAAAAAGCTCATTAACAATGCATATTCTCATGGAATATTACAAGAGATAATAGATGCTACTGTGTACTTCTACTCCACTACATGTATTTAATACCTTTAGTTACAGATCTGGATGAATGATGTGAAATCTAACCTAAGTACAAGATCTGAGAACTTTTACTCAAGTACAAGACCTGAGTACTTCTACTTTTACTCAAGTACAAGATCTGAGTACTTTTACTTTTACTCAAGTACAAGATCTGAGTACTTTTACTTTTACTCAAGTAAAATACCTGAGTACTTCTACTTTTACTACAAGATCTGAGTACTTCTACTTTTACTCAAGTACAAGATCTGAGTACTTCTACTTTTACTACAAGATCTGAGTACTTCTACTTTTACTCAAGTACAAGATCTGAGTACTTCTACTTTTACTACAAGATCTGAGTACTTCCACTTTTACTCAAGTACAAGATCTGAGTACTTCCACTTTTACTGAAGTACAAGTCCCGAGTACTTCTACTGCTCTGGTTATTCTTCTTCTTCTTCTTCTTCTTCTTCTTCTTCTTCTTCTTCTTCTTCTTCTTCTTCTTCTTCTTCTTCTGCAGTTTCATGAAGGGACGATGATGAGAGGTAGATGGCGATGTTTCCCATTTAAATAAATAGTCTCCATCAGCACCATGATGTCACTAAAACTGAATGCACTGAACATAATGGATATTTAAAAACAGCTGATATCCATAAATGTTACTGAATACAAAATGGCCTCTGCAGACCGTTAACATGCACTAAAATATATAGAACACACGACAGGAGAGGGAACAACACAGAAGAAGAATAGAGCCTCTTCTCTTTCAGATTATTTTTTTGGATCAAATGGAAGTACATTTGCATTTAAAACACTTATAATCAGGAGGAGGAAGAGGAGGAGGAGGAAGATGAGGAGGAAGAGGAGGAGGGGGTGTAAGAAGAGGAAGAGGAAGAGGAGGAGGAGGAGGAGCTGGTTGTCAGCTGTTGTGTTTTTTAAAGCGTTGGTCAGTTCAGCTGCCAACCGGACTGTCAAAAATAGAGCAGAGTCACTGAGGAAGAGGAAGAGGAGGAGGAAGAGGAGGAGGAGGAGGAGGAGGAGGAGGAGGAGGAACTGGTTGTATTCACTGGGAGCTCACAGAACACACTGCTCAGAGGAGAAGACAGTGAACAGGAATTTAAAAGAGAAAATATTTCAGGACCGGAGAATTTATTTGGGACTGAAAATCTGTGCCCTCTGATTGGCTGAGAGCAGGTAAGAGAAGCTGATGTCATCACTAACAGCTGATTGTAGTCTTATTATAAATGAACACTTCATTCATGAACATATGTTAAACAAAGTGTAGTTAGTTGGTGGAAAGCGGCATGTCTTGTGTGTTAGAAGTCTGTGAGAACAATATTCATTGAAAAAAATGTGATCATGACAAAAACAATTCTGATCAATTCAATCAATAAATTACAAACACAAGTCAGCTGACCAAATGATTCGCTGCTGTGATTGGTTGATTCATATAACTGTATTTCATTCACCAAATGTACAATTCTAAATGTCAATTAATAACAGCTTCAAGTTTAAAAGTCATTTCTTACAACAACAACAACAACAACAACAACAACATATGAGCAGTATATTGTTTTTAAGACTTATAACATATATTCCAATGATCAAGTTGACTTTGACCTTAAAAATAGGACAATAATAAATACATTGTTTGTGTTTTAGACTAAATTAATATTGTGATAATAGATTTATTTTACTGGTGGAAAAAGTACTCAGATCTTGTACTTGAGTAAAAGTAGAAGTACTCAGATCTTGTACTTGAGTAAAAGTAGAAGTACTCAGATCTTGTACTGAGTAAAAGTAAAAGTACTCAGATCTTGTACTGAGTAAAAGTAGAAGTACTCAGATCTTGTACTGAGTAAAAGTAAAAGTACTCAGATCTTGTACTGAGTAAAAGTAAAAGTACTCAGATCTTGTACTGAGTAAAAGTAGAAGTACTCAGATCTTGTACTGAGTAGAAGTACTCAGACCTGGTACTTGAGTAAAAGTAGAAGTACTCAGATCTTGTTCTTGAGTAAAAGTAGAAGTACTCAGATCTTGTTCTTGAGTAAAAGTAGAAGTACTGAGATCTTGTTCTTGAGTAAAAGTAGAAGTACTCAGATCTTGTTCTTGAGTAAAAGTAGAAGTACTCAGATCTTGTTCTTGAGTAAAAGTAGAAGTACTCAGATCTTGTACTTGAGTAAAAGTAGAAGTACTCAGACCTTGTACTTGAGTAAAAGTAGAAGTACTCAGATCTTGTTCTTGAGTAAAAGTAGAAGTACTCAGATCTTGTTCTTGAGTAAAAGTAGAAGTACTCAGATCTTGTTCTTGAGTAAAAGTAGAAGTACTCAGATCTTGTTCTTGAGTAAAAGTAGAAGTACTCAGATCTTGTACTTGAGTAAAAGTAGAAGTACTCAGACCTTGTACTTGAGTAAAAGTAGAAGTACTCAGATCTTGTTCTTGAGTAAAAGTAGAAGTACTCAGATCTTGTTCTTGAGTAAAAGTAGAAGTACTCAGATCTTGTTCTTGAGTAAAAGTAGAAGTACTGAGATCTTGTTCTTGAGTAAAAGTAGAAGTACTCAGATCTTGTTCTTGAGTAAAAGTAGAAGTACTCAGATCTTGTTCTTGAGTAAAAGTAGAAGTACTCAGATCTTGTACTTGAGTAAAAGTAGAAGTACTCAGACCTTGTACTTGAGTAAAAGTAGAAGTACTCAGATCTTGTTCTTGAGTAAAAGTAGAAGTACTCAGATCTTGTTCTTGAGTAAAAGTAGAAGTACTCAGATCTTGTTCTTGAGTAAAAGTAGAAGTACTGAGATCTTGTTCTTGAGTAAAAGTAGAAGTACTCAGATCTTGTTCTTGAGTAAAAGTAGAAGTACTCAGATCTTGTTCTTGAGTAAAAGTAGAAGTACTCAGATCTTGTACTTGAGTAAAAGTAGAAGTACTCAGACCTTGTACTTGAGTAAAAGTAGAAGTACCAGAGTGTAGGAATACTCTGTTACAGTAAAAGTACTGCATTCAAAATGTTCCTCAAGTGAAAGTAGAAAAGTATTCTCATCAAAATATAGTGAAAGACAGTAAAAGTAGTCGTTGTGCAGATTGGTCCATTTCAGAATAATATATATGATATGTTTTATAATGATTGATCATGAAAGTGTTCTCAAAGCTGGTGAAGGTGCAGCTAGTCTGAATGACTTTGTAGACTGCAGGGTAGCTGGTGAAGGTGCAGCTAGTCTGAAGTACTTTGTAGACTGCAGGGTAGCTGGTGGATTTACTCCAGGTGGAACTAAAGTCTGATTCAACACTTGATTATATTTCATTAATCCACATCTGTGAAGTAACTAAAGGGACCAAAGTACACCATCTCAAAAGTGTACTTAAGTACTTGATGAAATGTACTTAGTTACTTGACTCCACTGGGTTGATTCATATAGAAAACCCAAAATCCAGAGAATCAGTTTAACACCTCACATCTTCTAAATATTGAGCTTCAATGTTGAGAAGGAAAAAAACAACCAAAAATAATCAAGCGAGGAAAAACACACAGAAACAGACTGTTCTAGTCCATAAAACGTGTTATTAAGTGAATATAAAGTGTAATAAATCGAGGAGATCTGGACGATAATCAGAGAGGGCAAGAGTACACACATCCTTTACTCAAGTAGAAGTAAAGATACTCGTGTTTAAAAATAATCTGGTAAAAGTAGAAGTACTGACTAAACTTCTTTACTCAAGTGAAAGTAAAGAGGCTTTGAAATGTACTTCAGTAAAAAGTACCCATAACTAGCAGCTGCTTTTAAAGAGTACCTGACCTCCCTTTATATTAATAGAACAATATGTCATTGTTAGCTAATGAATGTTTCCATGCTGAACAACGGCAACATGACAACGTTTCCATTGGTCCCTCTTCTTTAGAGAAGAGCAGGAAATGATGGATACACGGATCGTGTTCAAATCAATAGGCACGCAATGACTCTAACGAATAATGATCACGCCACCAAACACACATTCAGACTAAAGGAACCAGCTGTTTGGGAAATGAGAGAAGTAGAAAGTTCAGGTATTTGAGTTCAACATGTGAGAAGTAGAAAGTACAGGTATTTGGGTTCAACATGTAAGAAGTAGAAAGTACAGGTATTTGTGTTCAACATGTAAGAAGTAGAAAGTACAGGTATTTGGGTTCAACATGTAAGAAGTAGAAAGTACAGGTATTTGTGTTCAACATGTAAGAAGTAGAAAGTACAGGTATTTGAGTTCAAAGTGTAAGAAGTAGAAAGTACAGGTATTTGAGTTCAAAGTGTAAGAAGTAGAAAGTACAGGTATTTGTGTTCAACATGTGAGAAGTAGAAAGTACAGGTATTTGGGTTCAACATGTGAGAAGTAGAAAGTACAGGTATTTGTGTTCAACATGTAAGAAGTAGAAAGTACAGGTATTTGGGTTCAACATGTAAGAAGTAGAAAGTACAGGTATTTGTGTTCAACATGTAAGAAGTAGAAAGTACAGGTATTTGGGTTCAACATGTAAGAAGTAGAAAGTACAGGTATTTGGGTTCGACATGTAAGAAGTAGAAAGTACAGGTATTTGTGTTCAACATGTAAGAAGTAGAAAGTACAGGTATTTGAGTTCAAAGTGTAAGAAGTAGAAAGTACAGGTATTTGTGTTCAACATGTAAGAAATAGAAAGTACAGGTATTTGGGTTCAACATGTAAGAAGTAGAAAGTACAGGTATTTGTGTTCAACATGTAAGAAGTAGAAAGTACAGGTATTTGTGTTCAACATGTAAGAAGTAGAAAGTACAGGTATTTGTGTTCAACATGTAAGAAGTGGAAAGTACAGGTATTTGTGTTCAACATGTAAGAAGTGGAAAGTACAGGTATTTGAGTTCAACATGTAAGAAGTAGAAAGTACAGGTATTTGAGTTCAACATGTGAGAAGTAGAAAGTACAGGTATTTGTGTTCAACCTGTAAGAAGTAGAAAGTACAGGTATTTGGGTTAAACATGTAAGAAGTAGAAAGTACAGGTATTTGTGTTCAACATGTAAGAAGTAGAAAGTACAGGTATTTGGGTTCAACATGTAAGAAGTAGAAAGTACAGGTATTTGTGTTCAACATGTAAGAAGTAGAAAGTACAGGTATTTGTGTTCAACATGTAAGAAGTAGAAAGTACAGGTATTTGGGTTCAACATGTAAGAAGTAGAAAGTACGGGTATTTGTGTTCAACATGTAAGAAGTGGAAAGTACAGGTATTTGTGTTCAACATGTAAGAAGTGGAAAGTACAGGTATTTGAGTTCAACATGTAAGAAGTAGAAAGTACAGGTATTTGAGTTCAACATGTGAGAAGTAGAAAGTACAGGTATTTGTGTTCAACCTGTAAGAAGTAGAAAGTACAGGTATTTGGGTTAAACATGTAAGAAGTAGAAAGTACAGGTATTTGTGTTCAACATGTAAGAAGTAGAAAGTACAGGTATTTGGGTTCAACATGTAAGAAGTAGAAAGTACAGGTATTTGTGTTCAACATGTAAGAAGTAGAAAGTACAGGTATTTGGGTTCAACATGTAAGAAGTAGAAAGTACAGGTATTTGGGTTCAACATGTAAGAAGTAGAAAGTACAGGTATTTGTGTTCAACATGTAAGAAGTAGAAAGTACAGATATTTGTGTTCAACATGTAAGAAGTGGAAAGTACAGGTATTTGTGTTCAACATGTAAGAAGTGAAAAGTACAGGTATTTGAGTTCAACATGTAAGAAGTAGAAAGTACAGGTATTTGTGTTCAACATGTGAGAAGTAGAAAGTACAGGTATTTGTGTTCAACATGTGAGAAGTAGAAAGTACAGGTATTTGGGTTCAACATGTGAGAAGTAGAAAGTACAGGTATTTGTGTTCAACATGTAAGAAGTAGAAAGTACAGGTATTTGGGTTCAACATGTAAGAAGTAGAAAGTACAGGTATTTGAGTTCAACATGTAAGAAGTAGAAAGTACAGGTATTTGGGTTCAACATGTGAGAAGTAGAAAGTACAGGTATTTGAGTTCAACATGTAAGAAGTAGCAAGTACAGGTATTTGTGTTCTACATGTAAGAAGTAGAAAGTACAGGTATTTGTGTTCAACATGTAAGAAGTAGAAAGTACAGGTATTTGGGTTCAACATGTAAGAAGTAGAAAGTACAGGTATTTGGGTTCAACATGTAAGAAGTAGAAAGTACAGGTATTTGGGTTCAACATGTGAGAAGTAGAAAGTACAGGTATTTGTGTTCAACATGTAAGAAGTAGAAAGTACAGGTATTTGGGTTCAACATGTAAGAAGTAGAAAGTACAGGTATTTGAGTTCAACATGTAAGAAGTAGAAAGTACAGGTATTTGGGTTCAACATGTGAGAAGTAGAAAGTACAGGTATTTGAGTTCAACATGTAAGAAGTAGCAAGTACAGGTATTTGTGTTCTACATGTAAGAAGTAGAAAGTACAGGTATTTGGGTTCAACATGTAAGAAGTAGAAAGTACGGGTATTTGTGTTCAACATGTAAGAAGTGGAAAGTACAGGTATTTGTGTTCAACATGTAAGAAGTGGAAAGTACAGGTATTTGAGTTCAACATGTAAGAAGTAGAAAGTACAGGTATTTGAGTTCAACATGTGAGAAGTAGAAAGTACAGGTATTTGTGTTCAACATGTAAGAAGTAGAAAGTACAGGTATTTGGGTTAAACATGTAAGAAGTAGAAAGTACAGGTATTTGTGTTCAACATGTAAGAAGTAGAAAGTACAGGTATTTGGGTTCAACATGTAAGAAGTAGAAAGTACAGGTATTTGTGTTCAACATGTAAGAAGTAGAAAGTACAGGTATTTGGGTTCAACATGTAAGAAGTAGAAAGTACAGGTATTTGGGTTCAACATGTAAGAAGTAGAAAGTACAGGTATTTGTGTTCAACATGTAAGAAGTAGAAAGTACAGATATTTGTGTTCAACATGTAAGAAGTGGAAAGTACAGGTATTTGTGTTCAACATGTAAGAAGTGAAAAGTACAGGTATTTGAGTTCAACATGTAAGAAGTAGAAAGTACAGGTATTTGTGTTCAACATGTGAGAAGTAGAAAGTACAGGTATTTGTGTTCAACATGTGAGAAGTAGAAAGTACAGGTATTTGAGTTCAACATGTAAGAAGTAGCAAGTACAGGTATTTGTGTTCTACATGTAAGAAGTAGAAAGTACAGGTATTTGTGTTCAACATGTAAGAAGTAGAAAGTACAGGTATTTGGGTTCAACATGTAAGAAGTAGAAAGTACAGGTATTTGGGTTCAACATGTAAGAAGTAGAAAGTACAGGTATTTGGGTTCAACATGTGAGAAGTAGAAAGTACAGGTATTTGTGTTCAACATGTAAGAAGTAGAAAGTACAGGTATTTGTGTTCAACATGTAAGAAGTAGAAAGTACAGGTATTTGGGTTCAACATGTAAGAAGTAGAAAGTACGGGTATTTGTGTTCAACATGTAAGAAGTGGAAAGTACAGGTATTTGTGTTCAACATGTAAGAAGTGGAAAGTACAGGTATTTGAGTTCAACATGTAAGAAGTAGAAAGTACAGGTATTTGAGTTCAACATGTGAGAAGTAGAAAGTACAGGTATTTGTGTTCAACCTGTAAGAAGTAGAAAGTACAGGTATTTGGGTTAAACATGTAAGAAGTAGAAAGTACAGGTATTTGTGTTCAACATGTAAGAAGTAGAAAGTACAGGTATTTGGGTTCAACATGTAAGAAGTAGAAAGTACAGGTATTTGTGTTCAACATGTAAGAAGTAGAAAGTACAGGTATTTGGGTTCAACATGTAAGAAGTAGAAAGTACAGGTATTTGGGTTCAACATGTAAGAAGTAGAAAGTACAGGTATTTGTGTTCAACATGTAAGAAGTAGAAAGTACAGATATTTGTGTTCAACATGTAAGAAGTGGAAAGTACAGGTATTTGTGTTCAACATGTAAGAAGTGAAAAGTACAGGTATTTGAGTTCAACATGTAAGAAGTAGAAAGTACAGGTATTTGTGTTCAACATGTGAGAAGTAGAAAGTACAGGTATTTGTGTTCAACATGTGAGAAGTAGAAAGTACAGGTATTTGGGTTCAACATGTGAGAAGTAGAAAGTACAGGTATTTGTGTTCAACATGTAAGAAGTAGAAAGTACAGGTATTTGGGTTCAACATGTAAGAAGTAGAAAGTACAGGTATTTGAGTTCAACATGTAAGAAGTAGAAAGTACAGGTATTTGGGTTCAACATGTGAGAAGTAGAAAGTACAGGTATTTGAGTTCAACATGTAAGAAGTAGCAAGTACAGGTATTTGTGTTCTACATGTAAGAAGTAGAAAGTACAGGTATTTGTGTTCAACATGTAAGAAGTAGAAAGTACAGGTATTTGGGTTCAACATGTAAGAAGTAGAAAGTACAGGTATTTGGGTTCAACATGTAAGAAGTAGAAAGTACAGGTATTTGGGTTCAACATGTGAGAAGTAGAAAGTACAGGTATTTGTGTTCAACATGTAAGAAGTAGAAAGTACAGGTATTTGGGTTCAACATGTAAGAAGTAGAAAGTACAGGTATTTGAGTTCAACATGTAAGAAGTAGAAAGTACAGGTATTTGGGTTCAACATGTGAGAAGTAGAAAGTACAGGTATTTGAGTTCAACATGTAAGAAGTAGCAAGTACAGGTATTTGTGTTCTACATGTAAGAAGTAGAAAGTACAGGTATTTGTGTTCAACATGTAAGAAGTAGAAAGTACAGGTATTTGGGTTCAACATGTAAGAAGTAGAAAGTACAGGTATTTGGGTTCAACATGTAAGAAGTAGAAAGTACAGGTATTTGTGTTCAACATGTAAGAAGTAGAAAGTACAGGTATTTGGGTTGAACATGTAAGAAGTAGAAAGTACAGGTATTTGTGTTCAACATGTGAGAAGTAGAAAGTACAGGTATTTGTGTTCAACATGTAAGAAGTAGAAAGTACAGGTATTTGGGTTCAACATGTAAGAAGTAGAAAGTACAGGTATTTGGGTTCAACATGTAAGAAGTAGAAAGTACAGGTATTTGGGTTCAACATGTAAGAAGTAGAAAGTACAGGTATTTGGGTTCAACATGTAAGAAGTAGAAAGTACAGGTATTTGGGTTCAACATGTGAGAAGTAGAAAGTACAGGTATTTGAGTTCAAAATGTGAGAAGTAGAAAGTACAGGTATTTGTGTTCAACATGTAAGAAGTAGAAAGTACAGGTATTTGGGTTCAACATGTAAGAAGTAGAAAGTACGGGTATTTGGGTTCAACATGTAAGAAGTAGAAAGTACAGGTATTTGTGTTCAACATGTAAGAAGTAGAAAGTACAGGTATTTGAGTTCAACATGTAAGAAGTAGAAAGTACAGGTATTTGTGTTCTAAATGTAAGAAGTAGAAAGTACAGGTATTTGTGTTCAACATGTGAGAAGTAGAAAGTACAGGTATTTGTGTTCAACATGTAAGAAGTAGAAAGTACAGGTATTTGTGTTCAACATGTAAGAAGTAGAAAGTACAGGTATTTGGGTTCAACATGTAAGAAGTAGAAAGTACAGGTATTTGTGTTCAACATGTAAGAAGTAGAAAGTACAGGTATTTGGGTTCAACATGTAAGAAGTAGAAAGTACAGGTATTTGGGTTCAACATGTAAGAAGTAGAAAGTACAGGTATTTGTGTTCAACATGTAAGAAGTAGAAAGTACAGGTATTTGGGTTCAACATGTAAGAAGTAGAAAGTACAGGTATTTGTGTTCAACATGTAAGAAGTAGAAAGTACAGGTATTTGGGTTAAACATGTAAGAAGTAGAAAGTACAGGTATTTGTGTTCAACATGTAAGAAGTAGAAAGTACAGGTATTTGGGTTCAACATGTAAGAAGTAGAAAGTACAGGTATTTGGGTTCAACATGTAAGAAGTAGAAAGTACAGGTATTTGTGTTCAACATGTAAGAAGTGGAAAGTACAGGTATTTGTGTTCAACATGTAAGAAGTGGAAAGTACAGGTATTTGTGTTCAACATGTAAGAAGTGGAAAGTACAGGTATTTGAGTTCAACATGTAAGAAGTAGAAAGTACAGGTATTTGTGTTCAACATGTGAGAAGTAGAAAGTACAGGTATTTGTGTTCAACATGTGAAGAAGTAGAAAGTACAGGTATTTGGGTTCAACATGTGAGAAGTAGAAAGTACAGGTATTTGATGTTCAACATGTAAGAAGTAGAAAGTACAGGTATTTGTGTTCAACATGTAAGAAGTAGAAAGTACAGGTATTTGGGTTCAACATGTAAGAAGTAGAAAGTACAGGTATTTGAGTTCAACATGTAAGAAGTAGAAAGTACAGGTATTTGTGTTCAACATGTAAGAAGTAGAAAGTACAGGTATTTGTGTTCAACATGTAAGAAGTAGAAAGTACAGGTATTTGGGTTCAACATGTAAGAAGTAGAAAGTACAGGTATTTGAGTTCAACATGTAAGAAGTAGAAAGTACAGGTATTTGGGTTCACATGTAAGAAGTAGAAAGTACAGGTATTTGTGTTCAACATGTAAGAAGTAGAAAGTACAGGTATTTGGGTTCAACATGTAAGAAGTAGAAAGTACAGGTTTTGGGTTCAACATGTAAGAAGTAGAAAGTACAGGTATTTGTGTTCAACATGTAAGAAGTAGAAAGTACAGGTATTTGGGTTGAACATGTAAGAAGTAGAAAGTACAGGTATTTGTGTTCAACATGTGAGAAGTAGAAAGTACAGGTATTTGTGTTCAACATGTAAGAAGTAGAAAGTACAGGTATTTGGGTTCAACATGTAAGAAGTAGAAAGTACAGGTATTTGTGTTCAACATGTAAGAAGTAGAAAGTACAGGTATTTGGGTTCAACATGTAAGAAGTAGAAAGTACAGGTATTTGGGTTCAACATGTAAGAAGTAGAAAGTATAGGTATTTGTGTTCAACATGTAAGAAGTAGAAAGTACAGGTATTTGTGTTCTAAATGTAAGAAGTAGAAAGTACAGGTATTTGTGTTCAACATGTGAGAAGTAGAAAGTACAGGTATTTGTGTTCAACATGTAAGAAGTAGAAAGTACAGGTATTTGTGTTCAACATGTAAGAAGTAGAAAGTACAGGTATTTGGGTTCAACATGTAAGAAGTAGAAAGTACAGGTATTTGTGTTCAACATGTAAGAAGTAGAAAGTACAGGTATTTGGGTTCAACATGTAAGAAGTAGAAAGTACAGGTATTTGGGTTCAACATGTGAGAAGTAGAAAGTACAGGTATTTGTGTTCAACATGTAAGAAGTAGAAAGTACAGGTATTTGTGTTCAACATGTGAGAAGTAGAAAGTACAGGTATTTGTGTTCAACAATGTGAGAAGTAGAAAGTACAGGTATTTGGGTTCAACATGTGAGAAGTAGAAAGTACAGGTATTTTGTGTTCAACATGTAAGAAGTAGAAAGTACAGGTATTTGGGTTCAACATGTAAGAAGTAGAAAGTACAGGTATTTGAGTTCAACATGTAAGAAGTAGAAAGTACAGGTATTTGGTTCAACATGTGAAGAAGTAGAAAGTACAGGTATTTGAGTTCAACATGTAAGAAGTAGCAAGTACAGGTATTTGTGTTCTACATGTAAGAAGTAGAAAGTACAGGTATTTGTGTTCAACATGTAAGAAGTAGAA
The DNA here is from genome assembly GCA_028583405.1 of Pogonophryne albipinna. Taxonomy (NCBI): domain Eukaryota; kingdom Metazoa; phylum Chordata; class Actinopteri; order Perciformes; family Artedidraconidae; genus Pogonophryne; species Pogonophryne albipinna. The sequence goes on from JAPTMU010000114.1 coordinate 343,228, forward strand.
AGTACAGGTATTTGGGTTCAACATGTAAGAAGTAGAAAGTACAGGTATTTGGGTTCAACATGTAAGAAGTAGAAAGTACAGGTATTTGGGTTCAACATGTGAAAGTAGAAAGTACAGGTATTTGTGTTCAACATGTAAGAAGTAGAAAGTACAGGTATTTGGGTTCAACATGTAAGAAGTAGAAAGTACAGGTATTTGAGTTCAACATGTAAGAAGTAGAAAGTACAGGTATTTGGGTTCAACATGTGGAAGTAGAAAGTACAGGTATTTGAGTTCAACATGTAAGAAGTAGAAGTACAGGTATTTGTGTTCTACATGTAAGAAGTAGAAAGTACAGGTATTTGTGTTCAACATGTAAGAAGTAGAAAGTACAGGTATTTGGGTTCAACATGTAAGAAGTAGAAAGTACAGGTATTTGGGTTCAACATGTAAGAAGTAGAAAGTACAGGTATTTGTGTTCAACATGTAAGAAGTAGAAAGTACAGGTATTTGGGTTAACATGTAAGAAGTAGAAAGTACAGGTATTTGTGTTCAACATGTGAGAGTAGAGAAGTACAGTATTTGTGTTCAACATGTAAGAAGTAGAAAGTACAGGTATTTGGGTTCAACATGTAAGAAGTAGAAAGTACAGGTATTTGGGTTCAACATGTAAGAAGTAGAAAGTACAGGTATTTGGTTCAACATGTAAGAAGTAGAAAGTACAGGTATTTGGGTTCAACATGTAAGAAGTAGAAAGTACAGGTATTTGGGTTCAACATGTAGAAGTAGAAAGTACAGGTATTTGAGTTCAACATGTGAGAAGTAGAAAGTACAGGTATTTGTGTTCAACATGTAAGAAGTAGAAAGTACAGGTATTTGGGTTCAACATGTAAGAAGTAGAAAGTAGGGATTTGGGTCAACATGTAAGAAGTAGAAAGTACAGGTATTTGTGTTCAACATGTAAGAAGTAGAAAGTACAGGTATTTGAGTTCAACATGTAAGAAGTAGAAAGTACAGGTATTTGTGTTCTAAATGTAAGAAGTAGAAAGTACAGGTATTTGTGTTCAACATGTGAGAAGTAGAAAGTACAGGTATTTGTGTTCAACATGTAAGAAGTAGAAAGTACAGGTATTTGTGTTCAACATGTAAGAAGTAGAAAGTACAGGTATTTGGGTTCAACATGTAAGAAGTAGAAAGTACAGGTATTTGTGTTCAACATGTAAGAAGTAGAAAGTACAGGTATTTGGGTTCAACATGTAAGAAGTAGAAAGTACAGGTATTTGGGTTCAACATGTAGAAGTAGAAAGTACAGGTATTTGTGTTCAACATGTAAGAAGTAGAAAGTACAGGTATTTGGGTTCAACATGTAAGAAGTAGAAAGTACAGGTATTTGGTTCAACATGTAAGAAGTAGAAAGTACAGGTATTTGGTTCAACATGTAAGAAGTAGAAAGTACAGGTATTTGTTCAACATGTAAGAAGTAGAAAGTACAGGTATTTGGTTCAACATGTAAGAAGTAGAAAGTACAGGTATTTGGGTTCAACATGTAAGAAGTAGAAAGTACAGGTATTTGTGTTCAACATGTAAGAAGTGGAAAGTACAGGTATTTGTGTTCAATGTAAGAAGTGAAAGTACAGGTATTTGTTCAACATGTAAGAAGTAGAAAGTACAGGTATTTGAGTTCAACATGTAAGAAGTAGAAAGTACAGGTATTTGTGTTCAACATGTAAGAAGTAGAAAGTACAGGTATTTGTGTTCAACATGTAGAAGTAGAAAGTACAGGTATTTGGGTTCAACATGTGAGAAGTAGAAAGTACAGGTATTTGTGTTCAACATGTAAGAAGTAGAAAGTACAGGTATTTGTGTTCAACATGTAAGAAGTAGAAAGTACAGGTATTTGGGTTCAACATGTAAGAAGTAGAAAGTACAGGTATTTGAGTTCAACATGTAAGAAGTAGAAAGTACAGGTATTTGTGTTCAACATGTAAGAAGTAGAAAGTACAGGTATTTGTGTTCAACATGTAAGAAGTAGAAAGTACAGGTATTTGGGTTCAACATGTAAGAAGTAGAAAGTACAGGTATTTGTTCAACATGTAAGAAGTAGAAAGTACAGGTATTTGGGTTCAACATGTAAGAAGTAGAAAGTACAGGTATTTGTGTTCAACATGTAAGAAGTAGAAAGTACAGGTATTTGGGTTCAACATGTAAGAAGTAGAAAGTACAGGTATTTGGGTTCAACATGTAGAAGTAGAAAGTACAGGTATTTGTGTTCAACATGTAAGAAGTAGAAAGTACAGGTATTTGGGTTCAACATGTAAGAAGTAGAAAGTACAGGTATTTGTGTTCAACATGTAGAAAGTAGAAAGTACAGGTATTTGTGTTCAACATGTAAGAAGTAGAAAGTACAGGTATTTGGGTTCAACATGTAAGAAGTAGAAAGTACAGGTATTTGGTTCAACATGTAAGAAGTAGAAAGTACAGGTATTTGGGTTCAACATGTAAGAAGTAGAAAGTACAGGTATTTGGGTTCAACATGTAAGAAGTAGAAAGTACAGGTATTTGTGTTCAACATGTAAGAAGTAGAAAGTACAGGTATTTGTGTTCAAATGTAAGAAGTAGAAAGTACAGGTATTTGTGTTCAACATGTAGAAGTAGAAAGTACAGGTATTTGTGTTCAACATGTAAGAAGTAGAAAGTACAGGTATTTGTGTTCAACATGTAAAAGTAGAAAGTACAGGTATTTGGGTTCAACATGTAAGAAGTAGAAAGTACAGGTATTTGTGTTCAACATGTAAGAAGTAGAAAGTACAGGTATTTGGTTCAACATGTAAGAAGTAGAAAGTACAGGTATTTTGGGTTCAACATGTAGAAGTAGAAAGTACAGGTATTTGTGTTCAACATGTAAGAAGTAGAAAGTACAGGTATTTGAGTTCAAATGTGAGAAGTAGAAAGTACAGGTATTTGTGTTCAACATGTAAGAAGTAGAAAGTACAGGTATTTGGTTCAACATGTAAGAAGTAGAAAGTACAGGTATTTGGTTCAACATGTAAGAAGTAGAAAGTACAGGTATTTGGGTTCAACATGTAAGAAGTAGAAAGTACAGGTATTTGGTTCAAATGTAAGAAGTAGAAAGTACAGGTATTTGGTTCAACATGTAAGAGTAGAAAGTACAGGTATTGAGTTCAACATGTGAGAAGTAGAAAGTACAGGTATTTGAGTTCAACATGTAAGAAGTAGAAAGTATAGGTATTTGGGTTCAACATGTAAGAAGTAGAAAGTACAGGTATTTGAGTTCAACATGTAAGAAGTAGAAAGTACAGGTATTTGAGTTCAACATGTGAGAAGTAGAAAGTACAGGTATTTGAGTTCAACATGTAAGAAGTAGAAAGTATAGGTATTTGGGTTCAACATGTAAGAAGTAGAAAGTACAGGTATTTGTGTTCAACATGTAAGAAGTAGAAAGTACAGGTATTTGTGTTCACATGTGAAAGTAGAAAGTACAGGTATTTGGGTTCAACATGTAAGAAGTAGAAAGTAACAGGTATTGTGTTCAACATGTAAGAAGTAGAAAGTACAGGTATTTGAGTTCAACATGTGAGAAGTAGAAAGTACAGGTATTTGAGTTCAACATGTAAGAAGTAGAAAGTATAGGTATTTGGGTTCAACATGTAAGAAGTAGAAAGTACAGGTATTTGAGTTCAACATGTAAGAAGTAGAAAGTACAGGTATTTGGGTTCAACATGTAAGAAGTAGAAAATACAGGTATTTGTGTTCAACATGTAAGAAGTAGAAAGTACAGGTATTTGTGTTCAACATGTAAGAAGTAGAAAGTACAGGTATTTGAGTTCAACATGTAAGAAGTAGAAAAGTACAGGTATTTGTGTTCAACATGTAAGAAGTAGAAAGTACAGGTATTTGAGTTCAACATGTGAGAAGTAGAAAGTACAAGGTATTTGAGTTCACATGTAGAAGTAGAAAGTATAGGTATTTGGGTTCAACATGTAAGAAGTAGAAAGTACAGGTATTTGAGTTCAACATGTAAGAAGTAGAAAGTACAGGTATTTGAGTTCAATGTGAGAAGTAGAAAGTACAGGTATTTGAGTTCAACATGTAAGAAGTAGAAAGTACAGGTATTTGTGTTCAACATGTAAGAAGTAGAAAGTACAGGTATTGGGTTCAACATGTAAGAAGTAGAAAGTACAGGTATTTGTGTTCAACATGTAGAAGTAGAAAGTACAGGTATTTGTGTTCAACATGTGAGAAGTAGAAAGTACAGGTATTTGGGTTCAACATGTAAGAAGTAGAAAGTACAGGTATTTGTGTTCAACATGT